>JAOWBL010000004.1:11756351-11769121 GCA_028564865.1 Zenarchopterus dispar
ATATATAAATATATATATATATATATATATATATATATATATATATATACACACAAATATAAATATAAAACAGTGTCATACAGTGTCGTGCTGCATGTACAGGAGTCAGGATATATGTTTTTAGAGGGTAGAGAGATGAGCAGGCCGCTAAGAGAAATTAATTACTTGATAATAGCTGAACAGAGAAGACCACAAGCTCTAGATTGCTTGGGACTAAAGTCATGGGGACATAGCTTGTTGAGCAGCTGGAAGGTCAGAGGCCATGATGTGAATTAGAGAGGTGCAATTACAGTACATGGATGCTGTCGAGGGCAGGGAAAGCATTTAGAGAGTAAGGGCAGAAAATTGCTCCAACTACAAGCCAGATCCTCTGTTTTAACACAGCTCTGAAATATTTGAAAACTTCTGTATTTAAAATATATAATTTAATAAGTACAAGTAATTTATGGTTCTGTAATAAAATAAACAATACATTTAATTGTTATTATTCATTCAGTATTAGCAGCAGCAGCAACGCAATGAATTCCTTCCCCTTGACACCACCGCACTCACCTCAGTCACAGCAAAACTTCGCTTCCCACAGGGCACAACCTTGTACCATTTGTCATGCAGCATGTCCATGAAGCCATCTGACTTGTACTGACTAACGAGCTCTGAGAAGTTGGAGGTGAGTGGAGAGTTCTGAGGAAGGCCGATACCATATCCTGCCAGCAGACAGACAAGGAAAACGAATACTCCTTAGCAGTTATTATTCTTAAATAACAAGAAGTTTTGTTTTTGTTTTTTAGAATTTTTGTTTCACCTTCTCACACAAATAATAGCTGAAGGAAGAAAGAAGTTTATTTTACTAAAACAAAGCAGGTACTTGACAATTTCCGGATGTCTAAACTTGCCAGGAAAGTGTGACAAATTCTGCAATAGCCAATTACAAAAGTACCTTGCCTACACTGATTGATTTGTATTACATCCCGAAGGCTTAAGGGTGCATTAAGTAATTAACAACAGCAGTGGAATCAGGGACTATGGTGGCCTGTAATGGAAGCAACTGCCACGGGAAAATTTTCACAATGGGAGGAAGAGACTTGCTAAATGGACCAGAGATTAACAGTAGACAGTGGAGAATGTAAGCTTTTGAAAGCCAAAAGATTAACTGCTGTCCAAATGTTGAGTGATTGATATTGTTAAATTTAGGCTCCTCTCAGGCACTCATGGTCAGTTAGTCTGCAGTCATGCTGAAAAATCTCACAAAATCATTAACCATAATTAAAAAGCGAAATGTATGGATGTGAACGCTGTACTGGCCTTGATCTGCAAAGAAAAAAAACAGCAGTGAATTCTACATTTACATTTCATTTAGTTGCAGGCATCTATTGTTGTTTATTCTTGATAACACACACACAAACACACACACACACACACATATATATATGTATAAGGGGTGTCACTTGATTATATATTTTTAAGTTGTAATTAATTAAAACATTTTTACAGTTCATTCGTGTTTAATCACACTGTGTTGGAAAAATTAATCTTGGCCACTCTGACCTATATCAAGAGTGCAGTTTACTGCACATCTTGGTCTTTGTCCTTGGTTTGGTATCTTGGCAGCTGTTGTTTTGCATAGCAAGATTGTTATGACGGTCGGCATGAAGCTTCTGCCTCTGTTTAAATCTCTCTGTGTTCTGAATTACTTGGTCACTTCTGCATTGAAACGGTTTGACCCTTTTATCATGCAAAAGCTAACTAAATAATACACTAATTCAAGCCATATTGCCAAATCTTTATTTTAGAGAGCAATTATATTATTTCAGTCTTATTCAGCTATTGCAGTCACCTAGTGGTTAAAATGTGTTTTTTTCCACAACACGCACAATTTTGTTTTCAATGTTCAGTTTACCTTAAAAAGATATTTTTCAAACTGCAATAATACAGGAGAAGAGAATTGTCCTTGCTTTAAACAAATGGTTGTTGTTGCTTTATTTTATGTCATAAACATGGTCGTAACTGTAAGCCGCTCAGTCAAGTTCCTCTTCTTATTCTGCAGCCGGGCTTTTGTAATGTGCACTTAAACAACTAAATGCCATCACAGACCCTGACTTAAGGACTTATTGCTGATGACAGTCTAAATAGTTCTTGTTGGCTTTGGTCCATAGCACGTAGTATCCTCTTCCTCCGTCTACCCCAAGTGGCTTCAAGCCCAGAGAAACTGACTCCACCTCTGGACAAAAGTAACTACGGTTTTTTTTTTTTCTCTCTGTTTTATGCATCACAACAAGTACATCTGTGAATATAACATTTGAGTCATGTGATGAATTGGACATCACAGGTGTCCAGCTTAAGCTTGTTCTCATTCCCTTTATTTGCATTTCCAAACTGTCCCAACTCTGTCTCATTTGGAGTTATATTGATTGGGAAGAATTAAAACCGATCCACAAAACCATTCCAAAACTGGTTTACACTTCTCAATATGAGTATTTTTAATTGTTTACTGCAAAATGAAATTATAGTTTTACAGCTTTTTTACCTGAGTTGACCGGTGCATACACCTCGGATTTGACTACCCCTAAAACTTAGATGTTCTCCAGCAATTAAAAGGTGAAAGATTTGAATCTTTTCTCACATTTCTGCACACTGAAGAACAAAGCCTTTCGTCTACTTGAAGCTGGGCTAAGCAGAAGAAACATTGCCAAGGAAATTAACGTCAATCACTCCATGACTGTGCAGCTGCAACATCAGGGTAGCACTATGAGGTGCCAAACAAGTCAGCCAACTACAATAAAACCAACTCTTCATTTACCAATTTGACACGTTTAAGATCTGACAGAACATTGTTATGTATTTCTATAGAGCCATAATGTTTTTAAATGTTAAGGGTCCTAAATCAGCAAGTAATTTGTCATTTGACAAAAATTTTATGTTTTACCTTCTATTGCAAAGGGTTTTCCGACTGTTAGTGTTTTACAGTCTGCATCTATGGAGACCTCATAGTCCAGCAGGGCTTTGTCCATGATGAATGCATCCAGTTTCTGGGGATCAGCCCTGCAAGGACAAAAAGAGATAATATATCATACGTTAACTGCCAATGAGAATTTTACTTTATCAGCTTAAGAATGCAATGAATATGTCCAGAATTCCTCCTTGACACATAACTGAGGAGGTGCTTTGGGTACATTCAACTGGAAGGAGGTCCTGGGGCAGACCCAGGGAAAACTGGATGTATATTTCTTGGCTGGCTTAGGAACACATTGGTATTCCCCCAGAAGGGCTGTTGGAGAGGGATGAAGAGAGAGATGTCTGGGCCTCCCTACTTAGGCTGATGCCCACATGAACCGAACTCAGATAAGTTAATGATGCATGAGACTTAGTCAAATTTCAAATATGTGGTATTATGTATGCATCATGCTTAGACATTGCTGCCTAGCAGCAAAGCTTTGGTCTTAAATGGGTTTAAATCCTGCAATCTTTAGATGACAAAACACTAAAACACATAAACATGGTGACACTTGTCTATAGTTTCTTAGCAAACAACCAACAGCAATATTCTTCTTTTTAAAAAAAAAAAACATTTTCTTTTCAAACGAGCCTTTGAATTTGAGATGAAATTTAACCTTCAAGTTGTCATGATCACTCTTACACTGATACCCTGATTCGCATTTTCTCTGCTTCTTTCCATCATCCTCACCTCAGTGTAGATAGAGAGAATGAGCGATAAGAAAAGTTTGTTTTCAGTCAGATTGTTTTGATCTCAGATGTGAACTTTTTATGCTTCCACTGTTTTCATTTCATGGGTAGGAGGAAGCTGAGGTTACAGAAAACAGACTGCATCAGGCTTCAGAGAAAATCAAAGGTGCAATCAATGATAAAGCATCCAATGTAGCAATAACAATATAGAATTAAAAATGAAATTGAAAGCAATGAATGATAAGTAAAATAAGATTGCTTTTTCATGTGCTTGTAAGTGTTTTTGTGGAAGTGAAGTTTACCATATTCACTGAACATTGAACATAGAATGTAAATTATTTGACAATTTTCTTTTTACCTTCTGCCATGTCTGAACCTCACATTTCTCTCACATTTTTCCCTTGTCTTTTTTTTTTTCCAATTCTTTTGTTGGCCATGTGGCACCATACCCACAAACCTGTCTGCAGGTTCTGCCTATTTATTTTTTTCTTCTAAAACAGATGCAAGAGATTAAGTCTCATTGAGGCATTTAACTAATCAATCCAAAAAGCTGTTGCTGGAATATGTAGCCTATGGGATGCAAATACTACAAAGACTTTTTTCAAGTACAGTGTGTTTTGAGGTCAGTATGTATTTTTCTTTATTTTCTTTTTGTTTTTCTCTGTTAATCAGTGGCATTGCTTGAACACCATTTCTTTCTCTCAAACTGGCTTTATTTTTTTTTTTCACAGTTTAAAATAGGCTGCAGCTTTCAGGCTTACCCTTGAATGCATTTTAAGACAAAAGGACTATTTACAAAATAATGCACTCAAAAACCAATATTAATAAAGGAAATTGTTTTTCTCTCTATGGTCTTCATTGTGTAATACATAAAAATATATCATTAAAAAATGAGGTGAAATAAATGACAAAGATCAGAGGTATGACCTTGTTTAATCTAAAACACTTCAATCAATACTGATCCTCAGGAACAGAGGAAATGTTTTATGATTATGACATTTCCTTAAGAAATTTTTTCAACAATCAACCAACAGTAGAATTTAATATATGCCTTCCAGTTAAAGCAGCATGCCTGACTATTTAATGTCTAATAATGATCAGTTTAGTCAAAAGAAGACAGGCTAAAATAGGTTACTCCAATTAAAACTGTCTACAACTCCCTAATTTAAAGCAAATTTCAACTATTTTATATAGTCTTTAAAGCTAAAACTACATAAAAAGGTTTAAAAAATATCCATTATCTGTCTGGATAGAAAAGATTTCTGCACACTAATAATGACACCTAGTAATAATTTATTCTCCAGAGCTGGTTTGGAGAGCTGACTTTTGTTTATTTTTTGTATTCATCCAAGTCGGTTACATACAAGTGTCTATATAGTAATCCAAGTGGAAATGCACACACAAAGAAAAGTCTTTCTTTTGGCTTTTCCCTTAGGCAGTCCCCACAGTGGATGATTCAATGCCATTATGGATCTTCCTCTGTCACTCGAACCAAATACATATATATACATTCACCACATTTAGAAATTGCCTTTTTGGTCTTATTTCTTTTCTCCAAAGCCAGCATCTTTGTACCAGTGTATTCAGTGTCACTCCTCTTTATGTGTCCAAACTATCTCAATCTAGCTTCCGTTAACTATTAACAAGAAGTGAAATTCTGGCTATACTTCTAATGTGCTTGTTTTTAATCCTGTCCATCCTTGACAGTCCAAAAGAAAATCTTAATATCGTCATGCCTGCCACCTCCAGCTCTGCTTGGTCAGGGCTGCTGTCTCCAAGGTATAGAGAAAGGCTGGTTGCACTATAAACTTTTCCCTTTACTCCGTCTAGGCATGTTCCATTATCCCTAGATCTGTGCAAAACTCAAATATAGAAAAAAAAATACTGTAATGGAAATGTCTCTAATTTGGAAAAGCTCCCAAATATCGCAAAAAACCTTTTTACACTTTAAGGAGGTGGTTTTTCACACAATTCTACAATTCACTTTATCGCAAAAGTGTAATGGAAACATTTCTCCGGCAGCACTGAATTTGACATAGTTGGGCTATAAAGTCATCAAAATCTAGTTTACAGCTGTTTTCGATGTCATTATTATGATCTAGTTGTGCTATAACACTACTTAATCATTATGCATTACTACGTAAGTGCTTTGCCGCTGAATAATTATTTGAATGATCATCCGCTGCCTCCATCATCTAACTATTTCCTCAAGAGTGGTAACGGCAAGATTTCTGAGATGAGATTTCTTTTTTGTTGATTTGAAAAGAAATCTCACAGGACGAGATACGGAGAGTTACAAGAATTACGATCATTCAAAAATCATAGTTCAATGGAAACACAGACCCCCTGCAGCCCTACCTTTATCGCAAATTCAGAGTTTTTATTTTCTTTTGCAAATAAGTATAATGGAAACACAACTTCTGTTAGTTTTTCATCAAGAAAAGTTTAGACACTGTCACCCTGCATGCATGATCTCCTTCACCTCTTTTCCAAACTTCCTATTGCTCTGCACAGCTGTGCTAAGCCACTTTTTCACCTCTACTCCTTGCATCCACACCCTTCCACCTGCTTTCCCTCTCATTTGCACATATGGATTCTGTCTTGATGCAAGTGACCTTCTTCACTCACCTCTTTTGCACATATCTCCATTTCTCCAGGCTTTCTTCTACTAATATCTCACTAATATCACTAATATCTGCTCACTAATATCTCTACAGATCACGATGTCATCTGCATACATCATAAACTCCTTTTATGTCAAATTATCCATCAACATGACAACAAGAAAGGGGTCTTAATGCAGTCCAACTTCCACCTGAAACCCTCTGTTAATTCTTCTACAACAGCCCATTCCTGTCATGCTGCCTTCATACATGCCCCAACACTCTTTTCTGCCTTTCTTTGAAAAATATAGCAATTTGTTCTTCTCTGTCACATAATTTTCAAAATCTAAAACAGCCACACTTTCACATCTTGGAGACCAATTAAGAAAACTCTCTTGCCAACAAGGGTTAACCAGGTACTGACTTATGTTTTGCATGGGTATAAAATACTTATTTCACTCATTAAAATGCACAACATTTTATAGCTTTTACATTGTGTTTTTTTATGTATTTTTGACTGATATTCTGTCTATTACCATAGTCACTAACCATAAAAAATTAGAGACCGTTCATTTCTTTGGAAGTGAGCAAACTTACAAATTCAGCAAGGGTTCAAAAAATTCTTTTCCCCACTGGCTTTCCATTTAGACTTTACATCCTCACTCTTTGCCATATCATATCTCTTTGCACTCCTGTACAGTTTCCTTCTCTGTCTTGTTATCCTGCTTTTCCTTTGCTCATATTTTTATACTGCTGGTCTCATGAACCTCGTCATTCCACTACCAAGTCTTCTTATTTTATTTCCACTGCCCAAATGACACATCAAGGACCTTCCTATCTATAACATTTCCTGTAGCATCACTACTATCCAGAGCTGGGCTCTACTCCAAGAAGCCTTCCTTTGTTAACTTCCTTCTCTTGATCTTTGACTCTGCTTTTGCTCTTTTCCTCTTTTGTGCCACCAGGCATCCCATGCTCTACCTACTACCATGATCATACATGCACACAAAGAAGAGTGAACAAAAAATCCCAGAAGCTGTTTTACTTGAGCTAATGGAACCACACCAAAATAAACAAAAATAACACGAATAAATGGCAATAAGAAAAATAATAACCTTCAATATGGTTTAGTTTATATGTTTTTTATTTGTTCAGCAGGTGATTGATGGACAGCATACACTTTCTTCTTTATTTGGGAAAATAGAGAGGGTATAGTGCAATATTTTTGCCAGGGTAATAATCCAAGACAAGAACAAAACTCAATGCTTTCCATTATTACAAACACCCATCCATCAATCCATTTTCTTTTATACTGACTTCCTATTCAGGGTCAGAGGAGATTGCTGGAGCCTATCCCAACTGTTTCTGGGCATTATTGAAACAACAATAATTAGCATTTAATCCACATTCATACATATCAATCATTGTCACAACAAAAGTAGATGAGCCAGTTAGAAATATGTTTAATGTATATATTTTATGATTCTACATATACATAGCTTTTTATCAATTGGGCTAATTTGGAGTGAGTTAAAGTGTATTGTCAAAATGACTTGAGATTTCATTTGTCATGATTTGGCACTAAATAAATAAAGCTGAATTGAACTGAAATAAATGGACATATGTAGGAGCCATTTCAATGCAGACACAGGTTTATGTTTTGTTACCCAAGAATACATCCTTTTTTCTATTCCTGTTGACTTGTCAAAACACTATAGCTGTGATGAATGGCATTAACAATGGCTGAGTGCCTTTAAGTCACATAGAAAAACCTTGGCAAAAAAATTGCATTTACATCAGTAAGTGGAATGAAGTCATTATTAAAACACATGTACAGCTCCTGCTCAGGTATGTCAAAAACTCTACTGTGGAAAAGCTCTATTCATTCTGCCACTAATGTCTTACAGACATGAGACATAATGTACTCTTGAGCGTTTCGTGAATGCTGACAACACACAACAGTCTGATTCTCAATAGCTCTGTATTTCCAGTTAGCAACGCTTACTCTCGTTGAAACTGTCTATCACCTTAAATCATCAGAAATTTCAACAAGTTTGCAGTCCTTATTACCTCACAAAAGGACATTCTCAGAAAACAAAACACAGTCATCCCTCTGACTTAGATTTCTTTACAAACTGGATGAACCCAAGATTTTTCATGATGTTCTTTTTTTCCTTCACCAAATATCAGTTGTTTAAATCTATAGATTTCTGTATTTTAGGCCTCCAAGACACCCCAAAAAAAAAAAAAAAGAAGTTGGGAAATTAAAAAATACCAAGGAACATTTGTCATTTTACGCTCAATGGGCCCCTACAGGTGTAAATGTGTTGCATTTATGACACCAGTCAGGTTTACTCGTTTTGCTCTCTTATTCAGTTACGGTATTCTTCTCTCCTCTTTTCCACCATTATTTTCTTGAATCTCTTAATCACTTCTGCCATGATTTCCACTGTAGCTCTGTGAGATGAATTCATCTTCACTAATGTGTGATACAGTGCCGTGGGCAATATGCAGTTGACAGAAGAGACAACTGGGACAGAATTTAAAATGTTTCTTTGTTTGTTTTTTGACTAAAGCATGGACAAAACACTGCAACATCTACTTCAAACTTTCTGAAAATTAAGCAAATATTTCTTCAAATGAAACTAATATTTTGACATTGCGCTGCTTTAAAAGAATGACATTTCTCACATGTACAAACAGTTGCTGTACAGTCTTGTAAAAGTATTTATTCCCCAGCATACATGTGGTCAATAAAAATATTGCATTACTGATATTTAAATCGTGCAACCTGGAGGAGTAAACTTCAACACAGAGCTTTTTCCTCAGCAGATCAGTTACTGTTGTGTTGCCAAATCATAATCTACTGAAGATTATAATTTTCCTTTAGCCCGCACCAGTATTTAGCAGCTTCAGTAAAATATTGCCCAGTGATGAACTGGCGACCTGTCCAGGGTGAACCCCAGGCAGCTCCATTAGACTCCTGTGACCATAAACAGGGTTGAAATGGAAATAAAAAAATACATAGGTTCATTTTTTCAAACTGTGTCCTTGCCTCGGCCGGTATTCTAACTGCTTTTTCTCACTATATTCTGCTTTGCTCCACAGGGATGTCAGTTCAATGTCAGATGAATGTTGAAGCGGCTTAGGATGGCAGAAGTGGCAGAGGAAAGATGTGGGTGGGATCTGAATGCAAACAGGCAGGGTTGTGATGCAGAGTGACAGCAGTGGAAATGAAATGTTCTTCTGTTTTTTTGTCTTTAACACAGTTGGTCAATTATGTTTGAAAAAGAAAAGAATCTGGATCAGGAAAGATTAACTACCTAGGTAAGAAAAGGGAACGCAAAAGAATGTCTGCCTGTTATCTGGTATGTGGTCTGTATGTGTAATATCATCTTACTTGAGATGATGTATTCCATCTGGTGTTGCCGGGACATTGTATCTTCTCATATATTCGTGCATCTCAGGGAAACTCTTCTTGACGTAGTCCTCTGCACTGCTTTCTCTCACTGTGGCAAAGCGGAATCCCTGTGAGGGATGGTGCAGCTGCAAGGAAAGAAAAATAAACTATGATGTTACTTTTAGATTATGCTTATATTAGTTTACTTAATTTACTGTTACATAATTACAGAATCTATTAATGGAGTAACACTGAGCCACAAACAAATACATAGAATGTGCCCCATTTTTGCTATTTTGTCACAGAAATTAAAAGAGTCAAACCTTTCAAAAAATACATGTATGGATCAACAAGCACATTTTCAAGACTGAAAATTTTACTTTCAAACCTGCACTTATTGTGTTAATTTTTTCCCCTACTTTTCGTACCTTTGGGTCGTGTATCCCTGACAGTTGCTCATAGGTTTTCTCCCCAACCATGACAGCAGCTAGGTTAGCAGTGTAGGTGGACAGGCAGAACAGACAGAAGATGGCCCAAAGGTTCATCAGCAGACGACCAGTCCAGCACTTTGGCGGCTTGATGGCCACTGTTCTTCCAAAGAGAATAGCATAGCACACGTTGAGTGCTGAGGAGAAAGAAAACACTCTGTCCCGGTTGCGTCCACGGGGCGTCATCCCAAATGGGCTGTGCCATTCGTACAATGTGAGGAAGATGGCAGTAACATGAAGGGAGACAAAGATGCCGAGCCACATAGACCAGTGGAGGGGCCACATGAAGGCGCCAATGGGTGCAGCTGTGTCACGAGTACGAACCTGGGCAGGTAGGGGCACAGGATTAAGAAAAACTTTACAACTGATTTGACACAGGTAAGAAGTTACTGTCCTTATCAAATAATATTGTTCTACGTTACAAGAAAGTGAAGAGGGATGTAGTAACACAACATGCAAATCTTCTGGAAAATGCGCTGTGTTTTGCTGTTCAGGAATATACAATGAAATTGGGAAAAAAGAGTGGGAGAGAAAATAGATAACAGAAAGGATGTTCAGCATAAATAAAGTAGATCATCAAGCTCTGCAGTGGCATTCTAGGAGGAAGAGAGGTGAGAGTGATTACCACGATCACTTTGTCTGTCAGCTGGTGAGACAGGCCAAAGTAATTGTAGTAATAGGGTCACCCTACAAAGCTGTACACTCACCAGTCCAGCCACACATGGGGAATTGCATTAGAATCCAATAACGTAGGACTTGCAGTAATAAAACTCTGCCATATTGATAGTGACCACCAGCATACCAAGCAGAGAAAGTTGAGGTGAGGTCAATGACACAGGAAAGAGAGATGGACCAAAGAGCAACAGAAATGAGGAGTACAAAATGGAGAAAAGAAGAGTCGAATGGGAGAAAAAAAGAGTTAGATTGAGAAGTTATTACTGACCAGAATTCCCAGGCTGGTGGAGAAAAAGGGTGAGGTGAAGTCAATCACTTGGCTCCGGGCTGAATTAATACTAAAAGATGTCACAGCCAGGTGGGCAGCGCCACTTAGCAGATCACCTACCAATCCTGTCCACCGACCATTTTTGAATCCCCCATACTTCCCATCACCAACAATATAGAGATCAAAAGTAAAGCCCATATCCTCTGCCAGCTTCTCCAACAGGTCAATGCAGTAGCCATAGCAACATTTCTTCAGGTCTGTGGGAACAGATCCGTTGGGTCCTCCAAGGTTCTGAAAAAGTCCTTCTAAAACTGAGGATTCATTGGTGAGTGGATCTAGGCACAGCTGCCCTGCTGGACACAATCCATCTCCATCAACCTCACGGGTAAATACAAATGGGTGCTCCACTAGTGTCACCACTCGCATATGTAACCGAGTGGATCGCCGCCAATCACCACCACCTGACCGTGTATGACTTGGCCAGGCTCCCTGGTCCATCAGAACTCTCCCCCAGCGCCAGCGTCCCAAGCGAGTCCAGGTTGGCTGGCCTAGGGGGTCCAGCTGAAGAGACCAGATGTAGTGGTGGGCCTCTGAGATGATGTTTTGACTGTGACTGTCTCTGGATATAAAACCACCCTGGCCCTCAAATGATGTGTTGGCCAGAAATCTGATGGGAACACGAAGGGAAAGATAAAAAGAAGTGTCAGGAGAGAAGGGGAGGGTAGAGGGATGAGAGTGGTGAGAAAAAAGATAAGAAAAAGTGATATCAAAAAAGTTCAAGGGAGAAAGACAATCTTTTGTTTTCACACAGTATGAATTGACACAAATGTATATTAGATACAGGGTAATTCTTGGCCGTGAAGATGTCTTTGACAATTGGATAGAGGTTGAAATTAAAATGAAAAAAAAAATACCTGAGGTTGTGGGTTTAGGAGTACTGTAAAGTAAAGTCAACATTCAAGATTTTTCACCTCAAACTCTTTCTGTAGATTAGAACATCACATAAACGGTTCACTAAATGATGCGTATTAAGGCTTGGCCAGCCCCAGCCTAATGGACATGGTTGTGTTATGTCAGAGTTTTTGAGTCAACACTCTCCCTCTCGAAAGTAGAATGACAATGTAAACATCAAAGAAGCTGAGATGCTGAATTTCATTTTGCTATGTTTGCATACCTGGTGTTGGCAGCTATTAATGACTGACAAGTTTTTTAAATGCTTTAAATCCAGTGTATAAAGAGTGTATGTTAAAGTAATGTCTTCTCCAGGAAAAAAAAAAAAAAAAAAAAAAACTTTCCCAGTGCCCATGGGTGCATTTCCTTTATACATGCAGTAAACTAAAAGCTCTTGATCCATATTCTGCTCAGTACATCACACTTTCTCATAGCTTGCTTTTTTGGTCATTATAAACTTTATCCACACACTTTCAGATGTCTTTGTCTAGGAGTTGTTGTACTGGTGTGCGGTTATGTTCCAGTCCTGGTTACTTTATTCAGAAATTCCACTTCAATAGTCTTAAACCAACACCAGAGAGGTGTATTGTCACGGCAGCCTTAGTGGCTCAATGGATCTTGTTTGTGTGTGTGTGTGTGTGTGTGTGTGTGCATGTGTGTGTGTGTGTGTGTGTGTGTGTGTGTGTGTGTGTGTGTGTGTGTGT
>JAOWBL010000004.1:11782524-11801187 GCA_028564865.1 Zenarchopterus dispar
CTACTACAGGGTACCATTAAGTGATTTGACTAAGCTACAACAATATACTCTCTCCCTCCTCTTTCTCTCTCTCTGACACTGAATTCTTGCAGATGGGATGCTCAGTTTTAACCAGTGACTCCTTTCTGCATATAGTGCTTTCTGTGGAGCATGTTTTGTCATCAATCATGGTTTACACTTGTCTTTTAAAGGACAAAAAGAAGAAAAACATAACCTTGCTTACTGTCTGCACGGAAGCCTGAAGAATTACCAGGTATCAGCACCATGGACAGAGCCTGTTGGTCTTCTCCCCCGTGCTACCATATATTTTTATTCAGCTTGAGAAAACTGAATGAACATATTGTGTCAAGAATTTAGTTAATTTGAGTGGTTCAGTCAGAACTGATAAGAACTCATTAGCTGCAAAAGCAATAAATCCAGCAGGAAACTGAATGTCAAATACACAACCTTTAGTCAAAAAGTGGTAGATAAGGATGAAGGCCAACAGCCAGACGGGAAAGTGAATCACAGAATAAAATGTTGCCCACTTAGTGAATTAGGTTGAATAAATCCACATAAATTCATCTGAAATCATTCTTACAATGTATATTTTCAAGTATATGTTGTAAATAGACTTCTGATGAAAAGGTCATCCAGATAGCTAATGTGCGTTGTTTTACACAGTAACATCTGTGTTTTTAAAACACAATTAGCAACAGTTCAGGTGATTTGGGGAAAGAACTTTTTTGTCTTTTTTTTACCTCACTTTGACGCGAGAACTCCCTCTGCACAAGGCTGACTACTGGCACTTGAAGCGCGAGTGAAATGAATTCCAACTTAACGAGCTCATCCCGGTTTCGGGGAAAGGCGATCATGGCCGAAACCCCCTGCACGACCACCGTGTGACAAACGCTCTCAAGAAAAGACAAGGGGTCCTCGTCCGCTGGAATGCCCACAGAGGAGTACGAGAACGCGGGAAGCTCTCCGAGCGCAGATCCAACTGCCATGACCAGCTCCAGGGATAAATTGAAAGGTAGCAATCCAGCTCGGTTTAGAGCCTCGACCGCAAGCAGAAGCGACTCTCGGGGTGCAAACACGCGATCCTCCTTTGAGGCGTTCCCCTCCCGCTGTCGTGCCTGGCTTTTACTCTTATTCGCGCCCCGCTGCGTACTGGCGGTGAGTCTAGACCTGAGGTTTCCATATCCAGACGCACTGGCACTTGTTTTGACCTGCTTTTCAAACTCCAGCAGTTGCTCTTCAGTAAAAGCTCCCTCGGTGCCCCAGTCCTCAGAACCGCTGCCAGCAGCTGAGGACAATAAGCGGGGCTGAACGTGCAGAGCACCCACCCGAACCGTGTGTCCGATCCGTTTCAGCACCTGGCACGGCTGCGGGTGCGAATGAGCGCATGGCGGGAGGAAAACGAGAGCGCACAGTAGGAAACAGAGTGGTGCCAGGCCATTCGTCAACATCATCACCACCACCGACCTCACCATCTCCGCTCCACAACTGCACGGAATATCCTGTCCAGCAATACAGCAGCCGAACGACGGGGCCGTTCCGCTGGTCCCCCTGCTGGCCTGCCGCCTTTGGCCCAAGTGTGCCACTCAGACCAGCTGCAGCCCCTGCTCCCTCTCCCGCTCCAGCTCGGGGTAAAGTTGTGCGTTTCTCCTCGGACACAGACAACAGGCTGTTTCTGCGCGAGAACAGGCACGAGCCGCGCACAAGCAGAAGATGAACCCCAAAAGTGCTGTTTTTCATCTCAAAGGATTTCCATTTCCAAGCTAATTGATTACAAAATAATTCGGGCAATCAAACGGTGGAATTTTCACATATTCCAGTGGAAGAAAAAAGAAATAAACACATGAAGCAGTGTGTGCAAGCAAGCCCAGAAAAGATGCCGACAAGAGGTTAATGCTCATCCATAACATCCCAAAACAGGTGAAATCCACCACTGCAAACACGTGATGGCTTAATGGCTTCGACGAAAAACATCCCATTATCATCCGCAATGTTGGAGCCAAGAAACCATATTTCTTTACAATGATGGAAATAAATAGATACAGAAAGAAAACGTTTTCCCTCCTCTCCTAACACCCAAGTAGAGATTTTGGAGGACGCATGCCTGCCTGGTTCGAGCCAACCTCTGTACTGACACTTGCTCTGAAGCGACCTCCGGCACAAGAGTGCGGCTCTTTGGCGCACTCTCCAAGCAGATTTAACCCCGTACTTACTTTACAACCATTTATAGTCGAATGAAGTTGGGAAATAATACGTGTTATGTGCATAAAGGAAACCAAACAAATGCGTAATAAAAAACATAAACATATAATGCATCAACAAGAATACACCGCAGGGCTCCGAATAACCGAATATATCTATGAATTGTAATTTTTACGATGTAATTTTTACTCTATTAAATAGTTTAAGTTAACAATTAGGTCAAGGTTGTCATTTTTTCAGAAAAAAGGTACTTATAAAAGAAACAAAAAGAAAATGGGAGTTTGTATAAACAGATATACTTTATAGTACAGATTTAATATTTTGCTGTAAGAATATGCTACTCACGTTTTAATCTTTAACAATCAACATGTAAAATGCATTAGAAGATTTGACTGATTTCATTGACTGTGTATGTATGTGTAGGTTTACTTTAAAAAAAACGACAAAGCCAAAGTTATTTAAAAAAGTTTCTTTCAATTCCAATGTTTTACATGTCAGCACATTTTAAAATAAGGAAAATACAATCTTAGATGAATGGCAGTATACAATTTATTTTAGAATGTCCTTAGCTGTTTAACAAAAAGTAAAACTATGAAGCAGTTTGTGAAAGACTGTTCACCCTTACAGTTTTTTTCAGAATTAAAATGAGAAATGGTCTAGCTTGTGTTTTGGATTGTTAACTTTGTCATTATTTGTACTTCATCTTTTAAGATTTTGTCCAGATTCTATTTTTTTTCTTTTTTTTTTCTATTTTTTGTTCACTTGTGACTTGTAATCCAATTAGTTCTTGTTGTGTATAGTTTTTCCATTTCCCACTGTGCTTTGTTAGTTTGTCTGTCCACCCTCCCTTTTGCGATGCCACCAGTTGAATTTATTGCATTAGTCTTAGTTTGTCCTTAAGCCTCAGTTTGTTTACCTGTATTTTTGCCTTAGTGGACTGTGGACTGCTGCTTTTTGGAATCCTGTTGGCCATCTACCTGTGGCTTTACATCCCCAGACCTTTATTTATCCCTGGCTTTGATTTAAGCTCACTTTTGTTTACTCTGCTTACGTCATGTGATATGCATTTAGATCCTCATCTGGCTTCTCATGTGAGTTTAAGTGATGTTAATCAAGTAAAGTGATCAGCCAGTGTGACCACCTGGAACATCTGAAATTATGTCAGTTTGTTTATTTAGAGCATTGAGGCACATACAAACAGAATGCCAAAGAGGGAGTAGATCTGCACTGATCATGGCAGAGTTGAAGGGATTGAGAGTTTCTTTGGGAGTGATAAGGATGGATGGGCATCAGAGGAACAGCCAGGGACATCTTGGAGACAAAGTATGTTAGACTAGATGTGATTAGATATTTTGGACACATAAATAGGAGGGAATACACTGGTAGAGGTCCAGAGATGCAGCTGCCAGGCAGAAAACAAAGAAAAAGACTGAAGAGAAAATTTGTAGGTGTTGAAGACAGGATAAGTTGGAAACAAAATCCTAGAAAGAAGCTGAAAGAAAATCATCAAAAAACAACTGTTATTGCCCATCAATTTGACAAGAGCTAAAAGGCCATTTCTGAATACTTTGAGTCCTCCACTCTACAGTGTTTCCTCTAGAAAGAACATTTTACTGTGGCCTATGCTTGTAAATTTAATCAAAGTTAAATTTGAACAAAATCAAAGTCATCTGAAACAATTTCTTTTGCAAGGTGGAGGTCAAATTGGAAATATTTGATCTTAATGCACAGTGTCAAGTTTGGTGAAAATCCAACAGAACAAATAAGCACAAACACATCACAACAGCTGTCAAGCATGGTAGTGGAAGGATCATAATTTGCACTTGTTTTACACTCACAGGACCTGGTTACTTTCCAGTCACTGAGCATATCATGAACCACTCTGTTTAAGAAAGTATAGAGTAGAGTCAAATATGTTGCCACCTGTCTGACTCCTAAAACTTGGTTTAATCTGGCCACTTTGGGAAACATTGTTATAGTTTATCAGGTCTCCAGATACCATTTACAAATGTTAATGGGCTGAACAGTTACATGCTTCTTATGCTGATTTATGAGGTCACCACTGACCAGACCAGAAGCCCCAGTTTAGACAGCAACCCATATTAATGATTGGTAAATTGTCTGATCTTGATTAATGATTGGCTAATGGTCTAGTTCGAAATTAGAGGCTTTCGGAGCTCAGTGTCTTTAATCAATACTGTATAAAACATCCTCAAGGATTAGGAAAGGAAGGAGTAGAGAAAACAGGAAGGTGAGGGGTTCAGCAGTGAATGAGCAGGAGGATGTAGTCAGTATGGTCAACAGGGAGAGAGAGAAGTGGAACTGAAGCCCTGGAGGGAAAGATGAAAAAGAGGAGATTGATGGGAAAAGGGGAAAAAAAAAGAAAAGCCAGGAAAGCAGAATGTGGAAGGATGTGAGAAGAGAATTCAGTTTAGATCATTTTTAATTTTATTTGTTTCAATCCAGAAAACAGCAAATGTCATCTCAGGGCATTTTACATTGTATAGTTAGGTCATGAATCACCATCATAGAGGAAAACCCAACAATTTCTTTTTTTAAACAAGCATGGCAAAATGAGCGGTGAGGTGAATGGTGTAAAGGCAAGAACAGAGGGAAAAGCAAAGCAAGTAAATGACAACAGAAAAGAACACAGTAAAAAAAATTATGTTGCAACTTCGGCCTCTTTACCAAATCATGAGGATCACAAATTCAGTAGAAAGATGCTTTATTGGAAATGACTCATTAGAGGAAGAAAAACAAAAGAAAAGTAAATCAAAAATGGCTTAAGTTGAGAGATGTACAGTATATTAAAGTTGAGATGTGTGTAAGAACCATAATTGCAAAAAGAAATTTTATAGTGGTGCACATCCTGTCAAAAGGCTCTGTTGCCAGAGCTCTAACTCTAATTCAGGCTTTTGACAGAAAGACATTTCAATCACACAACTGTTGAAGATGGCTGTGCCATTTGAAATGAGCTCACTCTGGCTATTCTCACTTACTCTAAAGCCCAGTTCCCACAATGAGATCTCTAATGGAGATTTCTGTACTTTTGAACAAGTTTTCTACTTAATATTCTTATTAGAAATTGTTTGAAGTAAATGAAGAGCATGCATTTTTGAATGTGAAAACACATAAAAGGAATAGCTTACCAGCATCAAAATAACATTCCAATAGTGAAAAATGGTGGGGGGAACCTCAGGCATAAGACCACTTGTCATAACTGAGGAAAAAATAAATTCATGTGTTTGCCAAATATCCAACAGGATAATGACAAGGTGGCTGCTTGCTATCTGAGGTTTAGTGGAAGTTGGGTGATACAGCAGGACAATGACTTCAGTATCAAAATAAATCCACCACAGAATGCCTTTAGAAAAAGAAAATCCCTCTTTTGGAGTGGCCTATGGGAGTTAAATCCCCATAGAGATCCTATGGAATGACCTCTAGAGTCAACTTCACACCAGACATCTTACAAATGTGTCTGAGCTTCAGCATTTCTGTCAAGAGGAATGTTCAAAAATCCTCCTGAGTGTTGTTTGATCCAGAGCAGATCCTGACAGCTTCCTTTGTTAGAATTATGCCTACATTCAAGTGACAAAACTGCTGAATACCCCATTTTCTAAGTATGACATCATTAGATATTTATTTTATATGCGATTTTATAAGACTATGTCTCATGACCAGAACATAGTTGGTTGTAAGTTCTGAATTGCAAACTCTTCTGTGTTGTTCAGACTTTTTTCTTCATGGATATAAGTCTGTGAGTGCACTTTCCATCTCATTTCTTTATTTAACATCCTGTGTCTCTGTCTTTGTTTGTATCTGCCTCCGATGCCTTTCAGCTGACACTCTGATTTCATATGTTTCTCCACAGACCTGGTTAGTGCACCCATATACAGTATATCTTTTATTTGTCTGATCCTGTGTCAGACTGAATACTCATCTATGTTTTTGGGTCTTCTTTGGTTGGATGCTTTCCTGCTGATGTGCCACCTGTCTGTCTTCATCGTCAGTTGGCGTTTTTGCACAACTGTCTTTATGCATGTCACTCTGTGTTCCTATGAAAACTGCTTTTGGTATGATGGTGCTGCAGACATCCCTGGCCCTGACACCTGCTGAACAGATTCCTGCATGGTTCACCTCTCCCTTCAGAAGCAGAGTTAAAGAAAAGATAAAACTTCAAGACACACATACAACACGCAAACACACATGGTTACAGAACATATTAGGCAAACACCTGATCATATTAGCCTAAATACACAAAATACAAAAATGTGACCTAAAATGACCATCATTTTTTCCCATAAATGTAGAAAGAGATGCAGTTGAAGAAATTAGAAACATGTGATATAATCTGTTATTAAATTTAAATATGATCCAACATTACATTCCTGTGACTGGTAAATGCATGTTGTCAGTGTCGTTGAGCAGCAGTAACTGCTGCCAAGATCCTGTTTACAGCTGGTATTAAAATCCATCCTGAATAGTACAATCACAAGTGGACAGCCTTGAGTCCAGGTATAAAAGCACCTTTGAGATCTGATCGCTCAAACCACATTCGTATGTGTCGTGGAGAACAAGTGACCACATTATTTTAATACTGCAATGTGATAAACAGTTATGTGGACAGCTCTCCAATGTGGCACAGGACATTTTTCCCTAAGATCTTATGTGTAGATGGAAGGGTGTTCTCATTTGTGCAACAGTGGTAACATATTCATGTGTAAAACAAAAAGCAGAAACCATAGCAACCGATGATGACACATAACCATGCTTGTTTTAATCTGCCAACTTCAGTTTATTCTCTTCTTTTAATTTCTGATATATCACATGTGCCTCTGTGTAAGACACTGAACCCCATATTGTCCACATTAGAGTGCTGATCCCAAGCCCAAATGAATAGGAATGGCTTTGCCCAGAAGTGCATGTATGTATGCCACTAAACCTATGCCAAATCAACATGTAGAACAGAATGAACTACTGTGGTGACATCTAAAAATAGAAATGCTGATAGAAGTTATTTTTTTAGTATTCATAGGTATCAGTCATGTGACTTTAGGACATCTTTAGGACCACTGCAATGTCAAATATTATGCTGAGCAGTTAAGTATATTCAGTAGATATCAGAAATCGTACAAGTGGTATTTAAACAGTTTTGATTTCCTCGGGCAGTGTACTTCATCATATTCAGTTATAAGTAAAACGCAGTGCATTATGTCAATGTCCATTGGCTCCTTGACCTTATATTTATACTCAAACATTGGTTTGAGTATAAAAAAAGTCAATAACACCTGAAAACTGTTAGGACAAAATGAACAGCCTTTGGCTGTATGACTAACAGTTTTGAAAGTCTATATTATTCTTGCTCAACTGTACCTTCAGAAACTCCTGCAAATATAATATTTTTACTTATTTTTAACAATCAAAAGGTTTCAGATGAAACCTAGATGCAAGAGACAAGACAAGGAAAAATGCATTACCAACTTAAATTGGTCCAGTACCAGGTAGCCTCCTCAGTGACTGCTATCTTCACACACGACACAGAGAGTGGAGGTAGTTTAACTTTCAACTTAATTTAAGTTGAAAATTTCAACAATGAAATGTCACGCAATGGGTTTTGATGCCCTGGGCTAAATGCTCATGTACACTGCTGCATTCATCCTGTTGCTTCCATAAGCAGTGAGATAATCAATAAATGACGTGCCAGCTCCATTGGCAAAATACCTGCCAAAAAGCAGCACAATGTTGAGTGACAGATGAGGTGGTATTGTGTGGTTAGGCTCCACTTTTCCTTCCCTTCCATCATTTTGATAGAAGCATTCTTTTTTTTGTGTATAGAACACTTTTTTGAAAACTCTTATAGTGTATCTTACAAAGTTTGCAAAGCATTTCTTATGATGAATCCCCTGTGATCATAATTTTGAAAATTGAAAAAGGAAGCTCTTTACTTAGAGAATTCATGACTTTCTTTGCAGTAATAAACGCAGAATATGAAAGAGTTTTTGACAAAACAAATGAACTCATCTCATCTACAAGATTTAGGCTCAACTGTGTACTAAATGACCTTTAATTTTTTATTCTCCTGTTTTGTTTTGTTTTGTTTTTTTTTTGAAAAATGTATTTATACATATTTAATATTAGTCCCTAGGTACCTAATGGTTAGTAATAAATGCTCACTCACACTAACACAATCCCCGATTAAGCATTTAAAGGCAATCCATGCAAGCATGTCCTCTGGATGCTTCTTTCTGTTAAAACTTTGTTTTTTCTTCCCACTATCATCCTGTGTATGCTTACAGGGAACAGGGACTGAATTGAAATCAAGATTTAATGCATTCTGTTTGTTTCTTTAGCAAGACTATTTCTTTGTTATTGTCTTTTTTATGCAATGGCATTATAGGGATATGAAAGGGAATGATTAATTATAAATTGACTGGACTGAAAAAACTTGTGTTGTGAATAAGGATTACATTTGTTTTCAGGCAGAAGACCAAAGTCAGTGTCTGTTACTGAACTCCACTGTATGGCCCCACTTGGGGTCACAACAAAAACCTGACTAAAAATAATGTGCTACCGTGGAACTAGATGCAGTCTCCAGACTGC
This sequence comes from Zenarchopterus dispar, assembly GCA_028564865.1. Lineage (NCBI taxonomy): Eukaryota > Metazoa > Chordata > Actinopteri > Beloniformes > Zenarchopteridae > Zenarchopterus > Zenarchopterus dispar. The sequence continues at coordinate 11,791,324 of JAOWBL010000004.1, forward strand.
AAGAAATGGTCAAAACTTAAAGTAGGAGTATCATGATATAAGTGTAACAGCTACATATTCACATTTCACAGAACCAGAAATAGTCATGTAGAAATAGCAGAATCAAATGAATTTCAGCCTGCTTCTTGATTAGACTCATGCATATGTATTACTGCTGTGGTTTAGAGAAAACAATGACAATCTGTGGTTTCTAGAAAATTAAAATTAGGGTTTATCTTTTCTCTCAAAAAACAAAAATTCAGTCAAGCTTTCATTCAAAAAAAGAACATCTATTCTACACTTATTTGTGTTTACATTTTGCATTTTTAAGCAAATCAGATTAGGCAAATGGCACTTTTACTGAACCAGATTTCCCCTTATCAGTTGACCAGAGTGTGCATGCAAGATATACGGATAAAAACATAATTTAAAAGAACATGTTCAAACTTCTTCATTTCAACTTTGGTCCTTACTTTAGTGCATCAAGTATGAAGTCAATAAATATTTAATATTTTGGCCCCTAAACTTCATTTACTTTTTTAAAATGTATCAATCTTTGGAATTCAGGCCTGCAACACATTTCAAAAAGATACATAATAAAAGAAGTAATGCACAAAAGATGAGGAAGTTCAATAAGACTTTTACAAACAGGTATGTTTTATTCCTAATCTTAATTTTACTAAGAGTTTTCTTTTCTTGTAATTAGAATAATTCAAAATTATACTTACCAAAATTGTACTAAAGAGGCTAAAACAGCTGAAAAATGTTCTCTTCTCTTTGTACTCTGATATCAGTGGTTTGGATAAACTGTTTCATAAATGCTGTCCTGCTAAAGAGGTAAGACAGAAGAGAGAGATTTGTCAGAAAAAAAAGAGCTTGGACATCAGCTGGAAGTGGATCAAGGGGAGTCAAAATGGAAGATTTTGTTTAGTCAATAATAATCTACCCATCTTTCACTCTAGTCTTTTGTTTAATTTCAAAGAAATACAGTCTGTTTCAGTTCCCTTTTGGACAAGATTTAAAAGTCCTGGCTCAGCAGCTGTTTTCTGTTGGCCACCCAAAGGACAGCGAAGTGCTGTCTAGACAAGCATGTGGCAAAGGCTGAGACCTGTTGTTTCTTCTTGTCTGTAATCAGTTTACATTTGTGCTACCTTTCATGCCCCATTTTGTCCATTTTCGAAAAAAAAATATTTTCAGAAACTGAGACAGACAGACAGACAGACAGACAGACAGACAGACAGACAGACAGACAGACGGACAGAAAATGTTTTTAAAAGCAGGATTCCATCTGTTTTTGAAATCAGGCTCCCTTTTGAGCATATTGGCATCTTTAGAAAAACGTTTAAGGTTAAAAGGTTGTTGGAAGTGTTTTAAAGCTCTGATTTAATGATGATAAAATACTCCCTAAAGTGATCCTGAGGCAAAATGGTGGATTAGAATAAGTAGAAAATGAGCCAAGCAATTGATTCCCCTTCTCCCATCTCCTGTACAAAGTAGGTGCCTGAATGTAATCGAAGATTATCTCTTAAAGTGAAAACAAACCCAGGGACGTCATTACACTGTGACCCATTTCTTGGCTTTCTGCTCTGAGTTTTTGCAATTTTGCATGAACTAGGCTCATTTTAATTGACATAGAAAAAGATTGTATCAAGTTTTAAATAAACTGGCCAGTAAGGAGTGCTGTGATAGGGGGGCTAACTTTGTTCCTTTTATCTTGGGAACCATATAAGCTTGAACAAAATATTTATTTGACATCTTCTTCTTCTTCTTCTCCTCCTCCTCCTCCTCCTCCTCCAAACAGCAGCGATGAAAAGTTAATAAAATAATTGCTATTGGTCAATTTTTCTTTTAAAGGCCTTTTCACCAGTATTTTCTGTACAAAATTATTATTATTATTATTATTATTATTATTATTATTATTATTATTATTTTCTGTAGAAGAACAATGACATTAAAGACAAGTCAACTCAACTGATTTGGTCAAATTTTATCCATTGGGATTTGTGTGCATGGTTGTGTGTTTACCTTTAGCTTCAACCCCTCCTGTCAAGTCGAAGCTACTTTTTCACTTTTTTTTTGTCTTTTTTATCCTAAAGTAGCCAAGGAAGCTTATTAGATCTGCAGTCTTTTCCAAAATGCCTTTGTTGTGACATCCATACTGTGTCAGGTAATTGCCTCAGCAAACATCAGCAATGGTTAATCAATACCTTTCACTCATCTCAGTAAGATGCTGATTACATCAGCTCATGTGCATGTTCACTTATCCAGCTGAAGACACTTGCAGAGACAAGAGAATGCTAATATTGACGAAGAGCAAAGGCCATCATCCCAGTGGTGCAGATCTCATGCTGGCGTTAGTGTCATGCTGATCACAAACATGTCACTATAAGCCTACAATACAAAAAAGGCAAAACTATTCATACAAATCAAATCTTGTTGCTTATATGCTTTCATGTTACTGAAATGACCACAATAGCAATGTATTCTGGGTGACTGGAAAACATTTAGGCCCTAACTGGATAAAGTTAACTCACATCTATGTCATCCCTACAAAATATGTTTCCTGTCCTATGAGGTTGTAAATGAGCAATAACATAATTTTAAGGAAAAGTCAGGCTTGAAAGTTTGCTGGAAAGGTGACATTTGTGGATTTCAGAAAGTAAAGATTGCACACCATATTATTTGAACAGACTACTGAAATTCAATTGTATTTTAAACTCAACAACTCAAAATATTTTTCCAAATCTTAGTAAGCCCAGAGAGCAACAAAGTTGTGTTATCTAAGTAAGTAAATAAGACAACACTGGCCATCTGATGTTTCCTTTAATACAAGTTAAGATTCGTTAAAATGAAAAGACACAAACATACTTTTCTTCAGCCATGTACAAAGTGATGTCAAAGCATCACAGCAACAATCAATGTGATGGTCAAACTTTCAAAACAATACATTTTGACAATTTCTTACTGGATATTTAAAAATATACAGAATGATCGTTGAAGTATAACAAGCAAAAGAAGGTAAGCAGGAGAGTAAAACATCAGTTATCTTCAGACTTTAAAACATAATATAAAGCAAGCAATCATGAAGCACCTAACATTGTGATGGATGGATTATATCCAAGTACACTTGCATATAATCTAGTATATAATCTGTACAAATTATGAGTTAACTACATGTTCTCAGGTGCACAAAGACAGACGGAGATTTGGCCATCCGGTCCAAAACAGTTCTTGTGGACTGATGAGAACTTGGAGAATGCTAAAGTCTTAAACTGACATGTCAAACTGTATTTATTGATTGGAATGTATCTAAGTGGTACAATAATGAATTCTTGGTTAAACTGTCATACTTAATTAAATTAGAAAAAAGAACATATATAATCATAGTCATTTTGGTGGTATGATGGTAGAATGTAAAAACACCCTAAATAAGACAACACTGGCCATCTGATGTTTCCTTTAATACATTACATGAAATACTGGGGAAAAAATAAGCAAAACAAACAAAAGAAAAAAATAGGGCATAAACAAAGCTATTTAGTGAGGGATGATATAATAATGCCCGTCTGCTCTGGTGAATGCAGGGATTTTAGTCTCTGTCATAACAAGCAATCCATCATTTTTAACTTAGCACTGATGTGGGGAAAAGTTATTTGATCCAACACTATAAATTCTCCCAGCATCTGACTTAAACTAAAGGAGAACTTTTAATTATATAATTAATTTGTACTGTGAATTAATAAATAGTAAATGTTGTTGGATCTGTGATGATATCTACTATGGACATTTGGGCTTTTTCTCTACAAGTGTTTTCTGTCGATGTTGCAAAAAAAGACATTGATTGAAGGACAATTCTTGACCCAAAGATTTACCGCAAGAGAGGTACAATAAACAGCCCCGATGCCAGTTGGACAGACAGCAGATTTTTGGAGATTAATATGAAAACATAGACTGATATTCACACACACTGTAAAATAATTATTTATGTTTTTCTGTCTATCCTTGAAAAATTTGAAGAGATTGGTACACAACTGGGAAGTAAGCATAGAAAACCACAGACGTGTTGCAAAAAGTGGTGCCAAATGAATCTGCTGATGGTTTTGGTGCATAGCAGGACGGTATAAAGCTGTGGCATGGCCTAGAGAAATTCAATGATTAAACTCTTTATAGTGCTGTTAAAGAAAGGATCTCTAAATGGAATCTGGCAGAAATACCACTATTTATGTATTTAAGGAAAAGCACAGTCAGCAGATCATGGAGTTGGAGATGCAGTGTACAAAAGTACAAATTGTTCAGAATCTAAGTTGATGTCTTCATCTTCAAGAATGAAAGTGTAGTACAGCTTCCCTCTTCATTTACAGTGTATATGTGTATAGGTGAAACAGCCATCCAGTTTGCCCACATGTTAATGGAAACATAATCCAAGTGAAGGCTTCCTCAGTATAAATGTTGCTGAAGTGAGATTGTGAGGACCAATGGCTGTGACTCCTAAACCAGGAAAGTGATCAGTCCAGATTCCAGACAGATTCCTGCAATGGTCTGGTGGCCTGTCTTGGGTGTTCTCCTACCTTTCACTGTAAGACAACTGGGATCATCTCTCATGACCCTAAATTGGAATCAGTGTACAGATAATAGATGGTTAGGTGGAATACTCTAGAGTTTAACTTGGGATGTCATTAGATGGTGGAAAGAATACTTTGAAGATCTTCTAATCCTACCAACACATCTTAGCAAGAGTAAGCTGAGTCTGTGGACTCTGGGATTGGGTTTCCCTATACCAGATCTGAGGTCACAGCAGCAGTTAAAGGACTCCATGGTGCCAGGGTTCCGGGGATGGATGACATTCTTCCTGAGTTGTCTTGGTTGACATGCCTCTGCAGCATTGCATGTTCATCGGGGGATGTCTTTCTGGAGAAGCCATACAAGGGTGGTGGCTTCCCTTTTTAAAAAGAGTGTGTGTTCCAATTACAAGGGAATCACACATTTCTGCCTCCCTGACAGAAGGTTGCATGAAACTAGAGGGTGTACCAGCTGTAACTGGAAATATCCTTGACAAATTACCAGTCCATCACAGTGACAGGTATACAGACGGACAAACATACATCCTCTTACACTGAAAGTCACAAACAATTCAAAATGTGAAAGCCACCCTCTCTCACTGAGAGAGTGAGAGAGAGTGAAGCACCCTGAGAAATTTTATCCCGCAAGAAGGAAAAGGTGCCAGCTGAGCAGCAGGTTGCCTGTGTTAGCTGATGTTTGCTTTAGTAATCACTGTTCCACCAAGCTGCTCTGGGCAAACTCAGACTGAGTAAAACCACATCACCACCATTAAAGGCTTAAACAAATAGCTTGAGACTTATAGTTTGTAAAAATGATAAAGGTAGTGTTTGGTTGTTATGATTAATAAATATGAAATCAAATGTCAGAGACAGAAACACAAAAACAAATATGACTTTTTTTTATTTCTTATTGGGAATCATCAGCAAAACATCACTGTTTACTGGTCTCAGAAAGTGGTTTTTATTCAGCCCCAAACTATCTTCCTTTATCTTTCACAATATGTATCCTTCAGTGCGGATTATTCATTCATTACACAGAAACTCCACATCTGCCTTTCAATAAAGGTAAGCAAAGTCAATTTCTACCTCACTTCCTCATCATTACACAAAAACATTTTTACTAAAAATAAATGTGAACATGAGCAAGCATCAGATAAACAAACATATGCACTGACAGACTATGTTACACATTGTAGACACCTTTCTCAATCGTTAGATTTTACTGGCCTTTATCCTGTCTCATTCTCACAGCTCTATTGTGTTTTTTCAGTCATTATCCATCTAAGGAGGAAGTGACTCTAGGTTCAACACAATACAGATTTTATTGATGGTCTGGAAACAGTAAGAAAGACTTCTTGAATGATAAAGTCCATCTAGAATGTGAAACATGAGGTACAATGTGGAGTCTGTAAGGCCTCCACATTGGTAAACAAACCAAACAAACCTCATTGTCTTACATCCCTTCAAATGAAATGTCCTGGTAAAATTACTTGGCACTGTTTCATTCATATTTCACAAAATCCTTTTATCTCTCCCTTTACAGCTATGTCTAACTGCCCTGATTTGATTTGAAGCAAGGGGCTACATCGCCTGGGTAATTTGATGCAACCAGGAAGTGAGTTTAGTTGACATTTCCTCCACTGATTACTGGGCCTTGGCTCCAAAAGCAAATCAATCTTCATCAACCCCCGTGTTACAATGTCCAACTTTATAGCAGAATTAAATATATTTACACCCAGGTTCAAAAATAACTAGATTTCACATTCATGACAAATGAGTGGTGAACTTTTTGTACCACATCAGGAAAAATTATTTAAAGCAACAAATGTAAGCGTAATTATGGGCATGCTCTTTTGATTAATTGTGGACATAGACAATGCAATTCATCACTGGTACCGACAGAAATGACTCAGAATGGCTGCATCAGTGTAGAATCACATGACAATTAGAAATGTGTATTTGCATCTGAAAATGCTGCAGAGGGATATTCCAGAGAGCAGATTTAACAAGAACTGGGGTAAACCATGAATTCAAGGTTATCTGAATCTGTATTAACTAAACCAGAGATGTCTGCTCCAGTTCACTGGTTTAGTTTACTCAACACTGTATTAGTTAATCTTAGTTTATGGGCATCGCACAGAGATACTTTAAACTGTTAAATCAGCCCTGCTGAAGCCTGAGTCTAAATGAATGAATGAATGCTTTTCCCTCTGGTGGTGAATTGCCTCATTGCCTTTACACACAAACTGCTTCTTATTTGTGGAGTCAATTCCACCCGCCCTAATTATCTGTGGAGCCCAAAACTATGAGACTGTAACTATAATTAATTCTACCATAGAATTGGGCAGTTCATTTTTACAGTAGACAGTAAAAACAAGTTAATCTCCATTGACAACAGTGTCAATGGAAATTAACTTGTTTTTGGAGCAATGGATGCACCTTCTTGGTCCAAACATAAAAAGTAAATTAGCAACCAGGCTACAAGCCAGGATTCAATTAAAAACATGATCACACTTTCTGGAAAGATTAGAGTAATTATCACCATGAGGCACCTGAAACACTAGAGTTGATTTACCAGCAGCTGAAGCATTATTAATTCTTAATGTGATGGCTTTTATTTAGCCAGGAACAACTGCACAGGTAATGATCTTTTGAAGTCTTATAATAATGCTAAAATTAAATAAACTGTTTAACTTGGGCAGAAAAAGAGGTGACATTGACAGATGCTCAAATGTTTGTCAAGAGAAGATTTGGTTTGATTGTGCACATCATTACACTCAAACGTACATTTAAGGAAATTACATATTGCTTAGAGACAACAAATATGAGTCACATTTTTCAATATTCTCAGCAGACTTATAAGAGCCACCTAAAAAAGCTGGTAGCAGAGTTTGCTTACAGCAGTGGCAGAGTACACATGAAATCCAGACTTTAAACCCTTCATTCAAGCAAACAGATTACAGGATGAAGCTCTCTGCCTTCAACAGAACTTAGACTTCAAAGGCTAGGGACCAGCAGTCTCTTACAAGCTATAAAAACCTTTTTTTTTCCTATGAGATCTCTTTCATAAAGCACACATTTGCTTACTGTTATTGTTTCTTTTTATGAGACATGGCTCTTGCTCTATTTCAAACCATTTTCATAACTCAAGAATGCACAAGTCACTGTTTTCAAGATCTGGGCAATAAAAAACAAAACAGATAAAAGTAATGTTTCCTGTTCAGTAGCAGTTCAAGTCATTTTTTACACTACACTTTGGTTTATGGGGGGAAACCACAGTTTTAACTCACATTACTTGTTAGTCTAAAGCTTTTAGAGACTTATAGAGAATTATAAGAATTAGGAAAAATACTTGAAAAACTGTTATAAAGCGTTTATACTCTTCAAGTGAAGCTCAAGCTGTCACTTTGACACAGCATGCAGGTAAATAATTACGAGCATTTTGCCTTGAATCTAGAGACACAAAAGTGGTTATTGCTGGGTTCTAAATAGCTTGTTTAACGATTTATGAAACAAATAGATGAAAGGTCATGAAATATAGATCCATAACCTTTTAGCAAACTATTTCTAAGTTTTGCTTTCCCTGGACACAATCGAATATAAATACTTTTTTTTTTTTCATTGTTTTGCCCAGGAATGTTTCTAACTGAGGGCAGGGACTTGGAGGTCCACCCACTGGCACTTTATGAGGTACACCTGGTACACTGAATGAAATGGAGACTGTATAATCAAACACTTATCATAAAACTGATCACTGCAGAGAAATATCTTTGAAAAGTTTATTTTAAGTTAAATGAAATTAGTCTTTGCCTACAGGTACTCAAAACAGCACTAGAATACTAATAGATATAAAACTAACCAGTCAAACGACGAAGCAGAAAGTGCCCATATTTTTCTAAATTTACAGCTACCTTTACTTTTATATATGTTATTTTATTTTACTCTGCTCAAACACAGTGATCTTTGTTCTGACTTACCAGTTCAAAGTGGAGTCTGATCCTGAATCTACTTTTTCTTTTTTCTTACTTTTCTATGTTTTATATGCAGTATCGTTTCTCTGTAAATCTTATCACCCTCCACTTTAATAAGTGGGGTGTGAGAGCAAGAAATGTACATGAGCATGGTAAATGAAACTGTATTTATGGATACAATTTTACAACACGGTGGCCGAAAATAGCAAACAAATAAATAAATGTTGTTCTGTCTTCCCTGTGAAATCAGCCTGATAATCCAATAACATTTTGGAGGGACACTGGAGTCAGCATTTAGTTCATTTTTTTAAAACGTTCCTCTATTTTCTACTTTGCAGAGCCAAGGGGATTACTGGTTCAGCAGGGGGGCCTCCCTCACTGAGATTTCACACTATAAGCTGGCCTGAAATGACTGCTGCTCTCTAACTGCTGCCTTTTAGGAAGCTCTTTTCCTGGCCATCACACTGGCCATCTCTCTGGCCATCTCTGAAATTTTTTATCTGATACTGTGTATCAGCATGCTCTTGATATGTTAACCCCTTTTAACTTTGCACCGTGTCTTCATCGTCACTGTTCTCTGATGTTGTCACAAGTGTCTTTCACTCTTTAACTTATTTACTGCCATCCATCCATCCATCCATCCATTTTCAATAATTGGAAATACTTTGAGTTAAACCATTTCATAATAACTCATAGACTATTTTGCACTGCTCAACTGAGTCAGCATTTTATAATTATGCTCTATGTCAGTTACAAATCATAAACATAGTTTATTTCCCACTACTCTATTTCTCTCTATTTTCCTCATCCAGTTTCTCTGTGGCATACCCTCCGCTACTCATTTGCTTTAAAAGCCTGTTGAGCCATAACATAAAAGACAACACTCAGCAAGCTCAGGCAGTAATGAAAAAATGTTGATATGCTCCCGGCCTTTTTTCACTCTGTGGAGTTGTTTTCTCTTCTCAGCTCCAAACTGAATGAAATGTGGTTATTTTGTAATGTACTGTCAATTGGTTTTTGGTTTAAGTTTCTGAATTCACTGACTCTGGGATGAATTGACCCATTTTTTATTACAGTATGCAGACAGTTGTCAGTTCATGCTTTATGATAAACAAATTTCATTTGGAACAATAAATAAATAATTAGAATTAGAATAATATTTCCATGTCAGTAGTAATGCATTCAATAAAAAGAATTGTAGCAGACATTGAATGCTGAAAGGTTCTGAAAAATTGAAATATTGTTTTTGTGCTAATTATCTAATCTTCACTTTGTACTTCTTTTAGATAACTACGCTGCAAGAACAGCTTCTATAAAAATAAGCCTAATATTCCTAAATATGCTGCCTATTTTCA
>JAOWBL010000004.1:11807402-11829983 GCA_028564865.1 Zenarchopterus dispar
GTGATCCTCACGCCAACAGGTGTCACCACCTCAGTGAGGTATCTGAATTCTTTATGTAAGTCGAATTAAATCAGTTGATCTCCTTCACGGTTAACAAAAGCATTTCCTGTACAGTCACACACGCGTGCTTATTGGTTCACCTCAGAGAACAGAGACAATAAAATAAGCAAAATTTATCTGAATCACTTTTATCTTAGAAGTTAGAACTCTTGAGTTTTTAATTATTTGAAATTGGAAATGAGGTTTCTGTTAATTAGCCTGTGCTAATTTTAATAAGTCAACAAAATTATGTTTTGCAGGAATCACTAAAATCTATGCATACATACACACGTTTGCTTATGAGCGTGTATGAGTAGCATGTGGTTGTTCAGCTCATTCCTTCTGTGTCTCTGCAAGTCATCAACTCAATTTTATTGATATAACACCAAAAAGAGGCTTTTTAATCAACACTGTTGCCTCACACCAAGAAGGACCCTGGTTTGATTCCCAACAGGAGTCTCCCTGTGTGGGTTTTTCTCTGAGTATTGAGACTTCCTCCCACGGGTGAATTAATGATTCTAAATTGTTGCTGAGTGCCTGTGGTTGTTTGTTTATGTGTGGCCCTGAAATGGCCTGGAGACCTGTGCAGGATGTCCTTCTACCTTTCACCCACAGTGAAAACAGAGAGGCTTCAGTAGATCCCTGTGACCCTGCACTGGAATGAGTGAGATTGGATGAATGGACACCAAATAACTCTGGCCTGAGAGGTCCACACACAGTACGGTACAGAACTTACTATCTCATGGAAGGGTAACCAACCCCATTTATTTTATATTGAGCCAGCATTCGGTAAAAGTAAGGAGGAACGACTTTGTTTCAGAAGGCATAGCCCTCAGAATGAGCCAGACACAGGAAGTTTGGCCACCTCCATCAACCAGCTGGAATTATGGTAATACTTGCTGAAATTAAATTGGCCAAATGCCACCAAATTTGTGGCCTAACTCTGCTATTACCCTTTTCAAACTGCTTTGTGCTTCAACTCAGTGAAGCAACGTGGAGTTACAACCACAGGCAAGCTCCTTCAAGCATTACACTAATGGGTTACATCAGATAGTAGCTGCAAATGCCTTGAAATATTAGCTAGGAAGATTTTTTTCCATACTGTGTATGTGGTCAAAGGAGCTGATGATAACATCTGTTAGCAATTGACAGTAGACTATGAAGAGTTGTATTCTCCATGTCACAATGAACACAAAAGACACTACACATGTACATCTGTAGATATCAGAGATGTTTAGCAATGGTGCTTGTAGTTATTCCTTTATTTTTAGTTAATGATAATAATTATTAGTGTGAGAAGTTGCCTTTTGCATGGCTGGTTTATGTCACAATTGTTGTCCAACTTCTAGTAGATCTAACAGTAGGACATGTTTTAGTGTATATTACAGGAGGCTTATGTGAGAATGTACAGTTGAGGTTAAAATCGGTTCATACCGCCTTCTGAAAGATTCTTGCCATGTTTTATTAGGAATCAGTGAAATAAGCAGCTACAGGAGAGAAAATCCAACACACATATTCATCATGCAAAGCTTTGAGTGGAAATTGCAGTGACGTGCTGACTGGTGTCATAAAATGTCAGGTTTGATTAAATGCGACACATATAAGGGAATAATTGATTCCCATCAGGTAATGCCATCAATACTGCAGTGACACGGCAGACGTCTCCTTGACCTGAAAGAGCTGAGACTGACAGAAAGTGAGAAAAGTCGCAAAAGTAAAAGAAGCTGCAAAGCATTACTGAGTAAACATTTTTAACGACATATCATTATCTTTGCAGTTAAGTCTCTTTCACACATTAGTAGCTGACATTAAACTGAAAAAATGAAAACCTGAAAGGCATTATTCACTTTTAGTTGCTCTTTCAAAGATTTATCTGTTGTTTAAGGAATACTCTGTAAAACTGATTTTTGTCATTCAAACTAGAAAACTAGAAGATGGTCTTTATGAAATAAAGGGGGTTTTCTATAACACTTTGCTACCATCTGTGCAAACAGCAATTTGGTAGTTAGCGATTTTGCTTCTGCTGTGTCCACCAGCTGTGTCTGCTTTTTGCCAGGCTTGAATTAGAAATGACTTCCCGCTGCACTAGCGTGATAAGCGTAAGTGTGTGTTTTGTGAGCATATAAAACTGTTATTTTTGTGCTTTCCAGTTGTAACGTGGGGTTTATGAAGTATGTTACAGGGCAACGTGTGTCCAAGAGGTGAACCAAAGCTCTGAATGCCTTTATATTTTGTGAAGACAACACAACTATTCGGAAACTCGTTCTCATTATGGCGAGAGATTGTTTGCTGGCAAAATCCACATGAAATGATTAATTTGGTTCCAGTTTATATTTAGGGTGGAAAAAAGCTTCAAGAACCCTCCTCCTTATATCAGTTGCATGGTGTCATCCCTTTAGCTCTTTTTATATATGTTTCCTCTCAGATTCCCAGAAACTGCTGAAGAAGAAAAAGTTTAAACTTCCTTCTTTTTTTGTTTTCTGTTCTGCAGCTCTCCACAACACAGCTCTTCGGTCCGCCCGGCGACTGCGTTCAGTTTAAACGTCCTCTCCTCTTTGCTATATGACTGATCAGTATAATCCTTTACAAGCATTGCCCTCAAGATTTAATCCCACCAGGACTTCACTGCATGAAAAAGCACAATTTTCCTTCACAGATATTATATATTCAAAAGCCAAATTGTGCATTTCTCTTTGCCAGGCAAGCTTACTCACTCTCAGACATTAACATAAATACATTCAAAATATGCAAACTATGAATTGATTTCGAGAAGGGAATTTGGTATCATGAATAATAAGTTGGGCAGGCGGTTGAAGTCCTTGAGGGAAATTAGGCCAAAGCGTGCGCTCCCTTAGACAGTGGATAGTGGAGTGTTTCTGACATCTAGTGGTCAGATCAGCAGCTGCATTTCAGGAATTGAGAGCAGCCATCTCAGTATTTTCCTTGTTTTATTCAGTTTTTGTCAACAAATTTGTTATTGATTTGGCCCGGTGGTCTGGAGGTCGCATCATTTATACACAAAGATTACCACATGATACGTGAAAGGCCATGTGAGGTCATGTGATTTGTGAGTTCCTCTTACAGTATTATTTTATTTTTTCAGTGTCATTGACAACTGCAGAAGCATGGATAAGTTTTCTAAAATGGAAGTTGCAAGTCTTATGCAACAACTCTGGTTTTCACTGACGTAATATTGTTTTTAAGAAAAAAAAAACTGAAACTAAAACTATCATTCAGGCCGGCACCTATCATTGTCATTGTTTTGATTATACAGCTTGATAGACTGTTTGTCTGATTTGATTTCTGCTCCTAATTCTCCTCCTTAATGTGGGTTTGAAATCATGTGTAGCTCTTGAGCCTTGATGATATTGATTTTTAGCTTAATATTTATATTTGTGGAATTTTAACTACTAACTCCTGGGCACTTTGTTAAGTCGCTATATCATGCAAAAGATTTAAGTAGTTCATCCAAGCCACTGGGATACCCTTTGATGTCTGTGTAACTTAAAGCGATCCTTAATTACTGGTGTCAATAATTACGACTGCAGCACATGCTGGACTAAATGATCAAATAGAAGTTTGAGTGAAAATCAAAGCAACAGCTCCCTCTCAGTGACTTTAATGACAACAGGATTCAATACATGTGCTTAAATTATTACACAATATAAGTAATATGTTTCAGGCCAATGTCATTTTTTTTCACATATATTAATTAATCTCAAATGAAGCTGTATTAACTCCGCTGGTTTAATGTTGACACTGAAGTGTACTTTTTATTTATTTATTTATTTATTTTAGACAGTTTAACTGTGGTCAGCTGAATGTGTACTGTTTCTGGGATGATGGGCTGGAACCTGGAAAAGGGAAGTTCTTTTCAAATGTGTGGGAAGGCAGATAAGTTGTATTTTTAATTGTAAGAAAGGCCTTAATCTTTGATGGAATGTCCTTTTAGATTATTTTATGAGTCTTCAAAATGCCTGACTAGACTACAACTGGAGTTATTTTCTTTGCCCTTGAGCATGTTTCACTTTTCCTCTGAAAGGATTTTACTGCTGTAAATTATTGTTGGGGAGTTATAAATTGTTTTGAGACATTCAAGATAACATGTAGTCAAAACTTAGACATGACCTGTGTGAGCTAATACAACAGTAAAGGTGAGTCATGCTTCTGGTAAAAATAACAAATCACGTTCTCCGGGGACTTGATTATGTTTCTGCTAATTAATTAGTGGAACGCGTCTTATGAAATGAAATGTCAAAATGTTTGAAAAAAATGTACAGGTCTTCAAAGAATTTGTCAGTTGTAGCGCAAGAAAGAGGGGAAGGCTCAGAAACACTTTCTACGGATGCAGTGTGAAGTAAAAATAAATCAGTGAGATGATACTATGACATGAAATTATTCAACCTACTTTTTTTTCTTTTTTTTAAAGCTTGGTAGCAAGGCCTCTTAAAATACATCAGAGTAAGTGTCTAGACGAAGTGGACATGTAATTAAAGACTGGTATTTACAGCTCAGAAGGGTTCGTAAGTAAAACAATAGTAAAATGTGCATTTTAAAGAAAAAAAAAGAGTATTATAAAATCTGCACATGAACAGCACAATTTTAGAGGTGACATTTTATCATTTTCAGTGTTAATTACTTTTAGCAAGAGGTTTTTATAGTTTTAGCAATATTTAAGGCTTTTTTTACGTGATGTACTGTTATGTATACAAATTATATGTTTAACAGTGTAAATGCCTAAAACATGTAAATAACAAATCACTACTGCACCACAAGCATGGTGTTGCTATGCTAGTTTTGCATATCTATCTGCAGTTCTTTATAAAAGTTGTGCAGTTCATTGATTCTGCAATGTATTTTCATTTCACAATGTGCCCATGTCTGTTTTTTTTTTTAAATTTATTTCTTTAAAGCAACTATGCAAATGAAAAGCACTCACCACTTTGAGGATTGCTCAAAAATATTTGTAAATAGGCCAGAATGAGAAGTAGAATCAATCAGCCAAAAAGGTCTTTTTTTGAACTATACCTAACTCAAAATTTTCAACTTTGTTGTCACCTGTAACTTGTTATTAGTTGGTATATTGTGTATTTGGGACACAAATATAACAAAGCCTAGGTGTAAAATATTCTAAATAGTCTGCATCTCTGATGGTCATCAGTAGAATAAGTTTACAACCTGATTATATTAAGCCTCAGACTTCACTCTGTAAATGTCAAGCATCATTTTTCTCTAGGAAAGAGTTGCTGAACAGAAAAAAACCCCAATATTTTGGTCCAAATGATAATCACTAGACATAATGAAATGTTGATATAGTGTTTTATTTTCCAATGTTACATGTTTATTTTGTTACCAGAAGAGGGCGCTAGTCCATTTTTAATGATTTTCCTGTAGACATGTTTTAGTTCAGCCCAGAGTGTACCTCTACCTCTCGCCTGTAATGGGCTGGGATTGGCTCCAGCAGAACCCCCCTAACCCAGTAGATGGATTCAGCAGGTTTAAAAAATGGATGGATGTTCGAGTTCAACACCAAAAAAAAAAAAAAAAAAAAAAAAAAGCTTAAGAATAAATACACAAAATAATAACCACAGATTTCCTATTGTGATAATGCAAAATGAGCCAAAACATGTAATTAGTCTTGATAAGTTTCCTCTACAGATTTTGATACGTGATTGTTAAGCTATAATGTACACTCAACTTCAACAAATTATATGTGACACATATGAGCTACTTGAAAGAACATTTCAATGGCCTGAATCTTGCTGGACTAGGCTAATTAATGGATTTAATTGGTAATTTTGGTTAAAAGTAGGTCATTATCTGATCTTCTGTCCATTTGGTATGGACAGTTTTTTCTTTTATCCTACAGTTGATATAAAATGATTAAATGATTTCTGTAACATATCGTAAGTACTATTTATGAATTAAACCTTTAATATTGTGCATAAAACCTAAACAAACACCTGTAAAAGATTTGTGTCTCTGGTTGTTTCTTTTCCATTTTCTTCTTCTTTCGAAGGTGGAAACCCCCAACAGCGCATAAGCATCTACTAAGGAGATAAATAACTTATTGAGCTATTGATTCAGTGAGATGTAATAGAATTTAAAAATTGGAATTTACAGCAAAACAAGATCCAATACATATTTGGTCCTTAGCTTAAACTTCCATTGCACCTCTAAGAGAGTCAAATACATTCTCATTTAAATGGATAATTGGACTTCTGTTCATGATTGTTGGTTTTTACAGGCTCCATTTGTTGGCATCTCTTTTGGATTATATGTAATTCATGTGAACTGCAATCCCAAGACAGCATCACAAGGTTTTACTGCCAGTTGTAGCTATTAGCTGTGGTTGTTGTTTTAAAATTAAGAATAATTAACTACTTGAATTCCTTGGTTGTAAATAGAATTCACAAAGTATAATCATTGCAATTTAACAGATGTTGTAGTCTCATAGATGGACCACTGTTTTTTTTTTCAACCAATTTTATCACTCTTTGTTATTATATTTTATTGCCTTTTATGTTTTTGACTTTGTGTTACTGCTGCTGCTCTACTGATTGCTCCTCTGGGGAAAAATAAGTTCTACTTGACTTGCCATGCGTTTATGGTTTCAGTCAAAAGATAGTCAAAAGACCAACTCTAGACCTCCATCTGGATAAATGACATGAGAGCCAGTATTTCCTTCTCTTTGTGTGTTTCCATCCATCCATTATCTATACCAGCTTTTTCCAATTTGGGGTTATGGGAGGTCTGCTGGAGCCAATCCCAGCTCTCCTCAGTTAAAAAGCAATGGTAGTACATCCTGGTCAGGTCACCGGTCCATCACAGGGCCACTTATAAACAACTGCAACCATACTTATGCCTATAGGCAATTAAGAATCACAAACTAACCTCCGCATGTGTGTTTTTTACAATTAAAAAAGCAAATAACTCCCAATTCAATGGGTGTCTTTCTAAAGCCCATTTTCCCTATCACTTGTGAAAAAGCTGCACAATGCAAATGCAAAAAAATACAAATAATTTGCACAAACACAAATGTTAAACTTATGCACTACTGCCTTCTGCGATAAAACAGCATTTTCTGTATTTTTAAAGAACAAAACTAATCTTCAATCTGAAACATTTTATCTGTTTGTTCTGGAAAAACTCAAGTTCATTGTTCCTCCAGCAGGACATCAATCAGATAGATGTGGCTTACAGGAAAGTTCACCAACTTTTGATGTTTTGGTAATAAACCCCTTTTGCTGAATTTTTGATCTTTAAAAGTGGCGTGCTTTTATTCACTTCATGTTCAAAGTTGGTAATGAAGAAAAGGTAGTATTACAAAGATTTTCATAAAATGTCACCTGAAAATTGTGGGAATACTCATCTTAGATGCACGTCCGCGTCTCTTCATCATTCATAGCCCCAGCATCCACATTGAAAATTAAAGAAAAAAAAAACAGGCCATTTATCACAAGCCTGGAGACATGGAATATGAGACTGAGACACGGGCATGCTCTGGAGACTGGAATGTATAATAAATGAAGAAAATCTGAAATAATGTCTACCTATTAATATACCATTGATAGTGTATGTTCCTACCTGTTCATCTGGACAGCAATCCTGAGGGGTTAAAAGATAATTATGCCTTACTGATGGACAATGTGATGGAGAAATGGTGATCACACAGTGGAGGAAGAAGGCACAGAAAGAGAAATCCTACCCTTTGGGTATCAGGACATTAATGATTACTAAGGTCAGTCAGTGTCACCTGTCACTCTAATGTAAAGTATTCTACCTGGACATGGATGCACTCATCACATCACAGTCTCATCGTCAGTTGATTAGCCCGTTGGTACAAAAAAATTAATGGAGTTGACCCAAAGGGAAAAAAAAGACCTTGATGAATGCTATTAAATGTGGGTGAACAAAGATTCAGACTTGTACATATCCAGGTCATATCTGTTCATTTGGGCTCTCCATTTATTTTTCAACAAAAACTGGAGCCAAAGCAAAAGCAGGTGATCGTTGACACTGTTCTGCATGTCAGTCAACAAAATAACACAAATCTACCTAGCAAAACATTAAAACATTTGGTGAAGAGGTGAAGCACTGACAAAAAGAGGAACTCTGTTATCCCTTCATGACCAACTTGGAATAGTGCAGGGCTGGCCTCAGAGCCAGAGTCACTTCATCACGTCTACTCTCCCGGTGTTGAACCTCCCTTAAATGTACTGACCTGCTAATACTCATAAATATGGTATGTTTTTGTTGTCCACGGTTTGTAGACCTGACAACACCACCACAATGTAGCTCCAGTCATTATTATTCTAGTTGGCTAGATACAAAAGGACAAAATCATCAACTGACTTTTTCTTATTTGACGTCATATAGTGTCACAAAAATATCACAGTTTTAATGTAGAAAAAAAATTCAGGAAGAAATGTGTATAATAGACTAGGTGATTATCAAGAAATATATCTTCAGGATTTTATAAGCAGGGGAATTTTTCTGCACACCTTTATTTGTGAACTACAGCAGAAAACTTGAATTAAGTTCTTTTTCTACATACTACAGGAAGAATGCAGACCAAATGCTTCTGGCTAATTGTCTTTAGATAACAGCAATTAGGTGGCAAACACAAGAAGCATTTATTTTGTTATTTTGACGTGGGAGGATTGCCATGGCAAGATAATATCTGCATTATTAAAATAATAATCATATTTGCCAAACAGAAAAAAAAGACAAATGGAAAGTAATTACATACGTGTCCTCATCAGCCCTCCAGACAGCTTTCTCATAAGAAACACAAAGAACATTGCAACACTGTGAATGAGCATCTGCTGTTTTGAATGCGGGCCTGTTTAATGAACACTGATTGGTTTCCAGAAGCAATTAACATGTTCCGAGAGAGGGGTGGCGAGGCTTACAAAGGACGGGAGAGGGAGAGCTCACAGGCATTTGCCAACCCCGCAGAGGGAGGCGGCACTCACCTGAGACCCAGCACACTGTTCACACTCCCGCAGAAGAACACAGAGAGACAGGGATGGGGAGAAGAAAAGATGGAAACAAAGGGAGGAGGAAACATCCCCAGATGGCGGAGCATACGGTGAGATGTGTAAAAGACAAGTCTGGCAAGCTGATGTGACTTGAAGGGACAGGGATTTGTAGATATGTGTGTTTGTGTGTGTCTGTGTGTGAGACAGAGATCTTTGATCACTCCTCAGACGAGCACCACTTTCCATTCCCAAGTTTATAACAAACATCCTTCTTGAAAAATAAAATATGCACCATCACAATGTGTGATATTACATCTAAACTCAACACCAAATGTAATATTTTGCATTTCACTTATTGTAAAAATTAACTATTTGAACATTTCTCTTGTTTTCTTTAACCTGTAGAGGGCAATGAAACACTACGGTGTTTAAGCTCAGTAATTCTTGCACATGCATATACAATTGCTTTTGTGTATAAGTATGCATATCTTAAGGTGAAAGACGTGTGTGTATATTCTAATTACTCTTGGTAGGAGAAGTTTTCTTGGCAATAAGTTAAAGATGCTTGATTAAAAATACCTAAAAGATAAATCTTGTTGATCTGAATCTGATTGAAACATTGGCTCATGAATAATGAATCAAGCCAGCTCATCTGATGCGCTGTCGGTGCTCTGGTTTGTCAATTAGAAACAGATTTCAGGGCGTAGCAAGACTGAAGTATATCTCGTCTCATAATTGCATTCAGAAAAAGAAATTCAGTTATTGCCCTAATTATACAGAAATATTGAAAAAGGTTAGCGCTGTCTTCCAGAATAAATGACTTCATGATTTGGTCAGAGGTAGTCCCAGTTTCTGTTAAAAAAGTATGTATGCAAATTTTGTTCATGAAGCGCACTTTAAGAGCTGCTGCTGACCAAAGTGACCTAAGTGGGAAAATAAAATACAACCCAAATTTCCAAAAAGTTGGGACCCTTTTTAAATGTGCATAAAAACAGAATGCAATGATTTGCAAATCTCATAAACCCATATTTTATTCCTGATAGAACATAACATATCAGATGTTAAAACTGAAACATCAGCAACACATCTCAAAAAGCTGGAGCAGATCAATGTGGAGATCAGTTGCTGGACTTTTAGGAGAGGAATGTTATCTCATTTTAGTCTGAGGCATGATTCTAGCTGCTCAGCAGTCCTGAGCCTTTTGTTGCCAGATTTCACATGTCATGATGCACCAAGTGTTTTATATTGGTCAGAGGTCTGAACTTCAGACAGCCCAGTTCAGCACCTGGACCTCTCTCCTCCAAAGTCATGCTGTTGTGATAGATGCATTTGCAAAGTGAAAACAACCTTTTGGGGGAGGGACGGGGCTGCTGTCACCACTCCCTCACCAGCTAATAGAGCCAGGTTTGTATATATTTTACAGTGTATTCAAGAGATAGGCAGATGTTCTGCGGATCCACTTAATCCTCTGAATATGACAAAAATTGTTCTGGGTTAAAATGATCCAAGAATTGCTTACCCTACCTTTAATGTGAGCAGAATTGTTTTAGGTATGTTTTCTCTTTTTTTTTCTTTTTTGTGTTTGGTGAACCATCTTCTCCATATTGATCATTTCAAGGGTATGCAAAACCTGTATTTTTTACTGCTAGAGTGGAAAAAAAGGCATGAGGTCAAGTAGTGTCAAAGGCTGCAGGGTTGTTTAGCTGAACTCAATTATTAAATAGCCCTGTGTATAGCAATGAATGCAGAGACCACCAGACCGTCTAAGGACTGAAGTCATGAATGTAAAACAGAAAAGAGCTGCTTTACAGCACTTTCATCTCTGCAGAAATGGAACTTTATTACTTAGTAAAATAAAATGAACTCTTTAATGCCTGAAATATGAAATAACACAAAAAATTCTAAATGTCTTTTTAAGTAATAATCATATTTTGAAATCAAAAATACTTGCAATTTCTAATAATGATTTTCCACATCATAATGAATTCATTAGGTATGTTTATGGGGATGTTTTTTGGGGTTTTTTTTGATTGAATTGTTTTAATTTTTATAATTTTTTGGTTTGTAAATTCATGTCTCTGTTATGCTATATCGGGCATTATAGAGTTAAAACTTGTGAAAAATATTTTCTCAGATATATCTCAGTTTCCATCAGTTCATCCATTTTCTGTATTCACTTCAATCTTAGAGAAGTCTAAAACCTCCAGTCCACTTGAAATTCTACAAGCCATGCTTGCTAACTGATGTAAGGCAAATATTTGTTGACTTTTTTTCCACAATAACAGATGGTTTCACAGCTGTTTCTGGAAGCATAACAGGTTTTAATATCAGCATTCAGTATAGCACACTTGAATAAACGGTAATACAACCACAAATTAAGGTTTCTGTGCTTTATATAAGATGCTTGATGGGACTTTTATTTAAGGGAAATCAAAGTGTGTGATGCCAGAATGAACAGCTGTGAACACCTTCCAAACCCTGGAACAACATTTAGGAATCACAAGGAAGAACAGTGTGTGAACAAACATGTTGGCCAGGGAGTTTGTGGGCATGCTTTTTCCTGTTGAATTCATAAGACATCTGGCAACCCTGAAGCCCCCTGCCCTTTATTCCATCACACACACACATACATATACAGAGACACACACCAATTCTTGAATAATGAGGTGTCATGTCTCTATGACACCCTGGGACCTCCATTCATGCCTCATCCATTCATGTCATCTTCCAAATCCATCTCTTTTGCTGCAAGTCACCCATGTTAGACACACACACACACACACACACACACACCGCGAGAGAGAGAAAATTAAATGTTCACAGAGCTTCAGGATGAAGGTCAGGTCCCGGTGCCAAGACATGAAACTTCTATTACGAATAATTACAGTTTGAGAATTTGCTGCTCCCTGGCCTTTTCAGTAAAAATAGTTTTTATTGGTCAGACTGAATCCTTTTTGGCCAATCATGTGCACTGTTTGTACCCAAGTAACAAAAATCATTATTATGAGTAATGGAGATATTATTTATCATCAAAGATAAATTGACAACAGAGCTGCCTTTTTTTGCTTTACCAGAACGGCTGCCATTGTTGCTGTGCCAGTAACTGATTCTTTCTTCTTTTTTTTTTTTCAAACCATCTTGGACTCATGTATAAGAATGACAAGACACTGAAAATTAGAGAAGAGCAACTGTTACCTGATGTATGCTCTAGGATATAAATGTTTGAAGGGTTTCTGTTATCAGGTGATAATATAGAAAGTAGAAATAATAATTTAAAAGTACCTGATTTAACACCATGTGAAATGCAATCGAAATTGTTGTGATACCTTTATTGCCTCACTTATTTAGCAAAATGAGAAGGAATTAAACATAATTTCTGCCTTCAAGACATAAATCAACTGCTGAAGAGTTTGTATTGTTGCCATAAATTGCACTCCTTAGCTTTGATGTTTTGGATAAGACAGCAAAGTAGACATTTAATTACTTGAATGTCATTTTAATTTCAACTTTTGATTCAATGCCATTGGCTGATGTGCTAATTTTTCTGGTCTCCAGAATCCTGAGCTGACAAAAATCCATTTAAAGCACTTTTGCCAGATGCAATGTAAAAAAATGGTGCATTATACAGTTCTTCCAAAATTGGTTCCTAACTGTTGACATTTGTTTGTATATGCAAAGACTAGCTACATCATTAAAGGAATGAATTGTCATCAAAAACCAAGTTACAAACCTGCTGTGAGTCACTTCTGACAGGTACCATATTTTTTTTAAATATTCAGACTTCTTAACATCAAAAATTCCCAAAGAAAGAAAACTATGTCAACACTGAGTACGGAGCCATAAGAAGATTTTACTATTTCATCAAAGACTGGGAAGGTTTTGGTTTTTTTTTTTTGTTTTTTGGTTTTTTTTTTCCCATGATGTTGCCCACTGGTTACCACAGTAATAATGTCTATAATAAAGAGTGTATGTATTTTGCAGTCATCAGTAATGAAGAAAGTTCATGCCAAATGGAAACAAGCACATGTATGTTACATGCACCAATATACATGAGGTGCCATGCCGGTCTTTAATCCTCTAGCTCTGCTGGCTCTGTCCTGTTGATGTTAGAGTTACATCCCTGCTAAGAAAAATAAGATCTGTCAACATTCTTCATATATATATATATATATATATATATATATATATATATATATATATATATATATGTATGTGTGTGTGTGTGTGTGTGTGTGTGTGTGTGTGTGTGTGTGTACACATGTTTCTTAGTTTCTTATGAGGATGATACACATGATAATTGCAAACTTTTATTTTCATTTCTCATTTCCGTTTGACTGGTGATATACTGTGGAAAAGTTAAAAAGGAAAAAGAAAGAACAGAACAAGGTGGGATGTTCAAAGACCAGATACAAAGTGAAAATAAAGGAAAGAGGATGGCATGATCAGCTGTAGGAGGTTGAGCAGATTGGATTGGAGCAAGGTAATTTATTCTGCCAGCATGTAAATAGTGTGAAGTATAATGCTATTAGCTGTGATTATATTAGGCAGCTATTTCAGGAAGAATCTGCACCCAGCTGCTATCACAGATGTAAGGGGAGAGGAGAGGAGAGACTGTAAAGGTCCCTTTATTAAAACATTTCAGAGGGGAAGAAATAATTCATAATCAAACGTTTCCTCATCCTCTCCTACAGAACATAAAATACCCCCCAAACAATCCATTTGAATATAGACCTTCATGTTCCCCACAATGTTATGCGTCCTCCATACATGAATATAAGTCCATTTTTTTCCTGATTGTCCGGATGACAAAATTAGCAGAACCATGAAAGATCAAACACATGTGCATAGTTTTATTTTCTACTCTTTCTGTAGACAAATGGGAAAGGACATACATACACCCCACCCCCCATCCCCACCCCCCCAAAAAAAAAAGAAAAAAAAGAAGCAAAACCACCTTTTCAAAAGATCAAAAGGACAGGTTGGGGCATTTAACAAATATTGTAATGTCTCAAACTTTGAAAAGAACAAATATTCCTTATCCAGGTGTGCTTTGTATGTGTCTCTGTACAATCATCCACTAGACATCTACTGTCAGCTTTCAATGGGCAACATCTGGGGCACCAATAGCCAGGAGAAGCATCTGGACCAGCAAACTCAGTCCACTTTTGACTTTCCAAGAGTGTAGGTTAGGGACCATTAGATTTGGTACCCCTGCTTCCCAACAAACTGAAAATTTTCCAGTGGCACAGATTCCCTTCACCACTTTTTCCAATACCTCTGGCATCCAATAAATCAAACAGATGTGCCAGCTATGACGTTCCAGTTCTATTTCAATGTGTGCCAAGATGTGACCAACAGCTCCACGTTGGATGAACTTCCACCGAGTGATGGCAGTATTTGAAAGTTAATAAAGTCATTGAAAATCAAAGGTTCATCAAACAACTAAATACCCAGGATCTCAAGAGAGTCTAAGTCAAATCTTCTCAATATCAGTTTGAGAGTCTCATTCCTGCTGAAGTCACAACTGTAGAGTAGCTGCCATTCAGTGTGAACTCTAAAGGAGGAGCGTTGGATTGAATGTCAGTGAGATCCTGATCTCCTTTTGCAACAGGCAAGCAGAGACCAGCAGCAGAAATCCAATGTTACGTTGAAATGTCAACACTGAGACTTTAACAGCTTTAAATCCTCATGCAAAGCAGAAAACACATGCTGCCCGCTGTCTATAGAGAAGAAAATGTAAGGACAAGGTTCCCTTTCGTCCATCATCAGAAATGATCGTCCTTATCAGAAATTAGGACATTTCCCTGTTGTGCTGATGACATTGAGATCCATATATAAGGGAAAACAGTGGGATAGTTCTATCTCAGAGATATTTAACTGTGAATGACCCTTAATTTTTTAACTTGTTATTTAGGTAAAAGTTCAGTCATTATGTTGGCTTAAAACAATCTTTAAAGATTCTATATCATTTTTTATTGCTTGTGACATAGAGGCCTTACATTTGCTTTCAGTACTCCTGTCAAGAACTTAAAGGTCATATTTAACCAGAATTTGTTATTTAAACCACATAAAAAACAGATCTCCAGAACTTTCTTTTGCCTGCATTACATTTCAGAAATAAGGGACATCCTTTCCCAATCAAACAAAGATACTGATTTGTTACACTGAAGCTAGACCACTGCTGTACCATTTTCACTCAATGACCAACTAATATTCTGAATATGCTACAGTTAATCCAAAATCGTGCTGCCAGATCTCTGACTTGGGGGTTCGACTTGGTACTGATTGGGTATAATGTAAGAATGATATAAGGTACAACTCTCTCCATGTCCTCTTTGGGGTTGAGTCTTCTCATTCATGTCTACTGTCACCAAGTATTGAAACACAGCAAACAGATAAGCAGTTATTATCTCAGCTCTTTCCATGTTTGTCTCATCATTACGCTACTGTTCCTCTTGTTTGAGTTATTTTTCCATGATTATCTTCTTCTTGTATTTATTACTGGTTGACAAAGAGCAAAAGTAGTGCATTACCAGTGCTAAGTGGTATGGAGTCTTGGTTTGCTAGATCAGTACATACTTCTGTGGTGGACACTGTAACTGAAACACAACAACTGAAAGGACAGAGGCGAAGTCTGGCCCTGTTACATATTCAGCCTCATATGATTTACTAAAGACCTTAGTGAATTAAAATCTGCCATTGTAAAGCTCTAAATGGCCTCGGCCCATGTTCAGTCTCACTGATCCACATAAATCCACAAGAAACACTTTGCTCTCAGTTTACAAGCATACAGAGAGTTCCCAGGGTCAAAGTCCAGGATGGCAGGCAGAGCTTTTAGCTTTCAAATTATTTTCCTGTGAAACTAGCTGCCAGCCTGGGCATGAAGTACTGACACTCTTAGCTTTAAAGATTAAACTTGATTATTCTGTTCAAATTTGTACGTTGACATAGACATCTCTATATGATTTATTCCAAATACACCCTCTAGCTCCTTTTTCTATTTAAGACAAATGAACCATATGGATGAACTATACAAATGGAGAAAATTGTGGCCATCTCTGTCCAGTAAACATAACACATGAAATCTTCTTCCTCCTGTCTTATTCTGCTTTCATGATGTCTCTCGCCACCTCGGATTCTCAGAGTGTAGCTCCTACATTGTCTGCAAAGGCAAGTGTGTTTGTTCCAGAGACGGCAGCATAGTCAGTTCATGCACACTGCAAGGATACAGAGTTGTTTGTGCAGTGTGCAGCTGCACATCTCACGTGAGTTTTATAATGACATGAGTAATTATTCTCTAGTCTCTTTTAAGATGCAAACACAAAATTCAGGAACCTGCCACTCTTACTGTAAACCTAATAGAATTGATTTCTAATTCATATCATTGCAAACATCTTTTTGTGATTCTTTTTGTGGGAGGTCACACATGGTAGAGTCATTCTGTTGTGTTGGTGATGTGGTTTCACTTTGTGTACATATTATCGTGAAGTTGTTATCAATGTGGATTTTTCAATGGCCAGTAATTGGCCAACTGATCAACAGGTGTACATCTAATATCATTTCTGTATTTTGTTTGCATCTCAATTGATAAACTGGATGCTCACGACATTTTGGTTAAACATCCTCTATCATAATCCCAATGACCACAAAATGGTAGTATCAACTGCTTAAAAGACTACTGGCCAGTAGGATTCACCGCTGTGCTTCAAAAACTGATCTGTAGTCATATTTTATTATTTCTTTCACTCATTTTAAACACGTCAGTTTGTTTACAGGAGGTCTATTGAGGACACTGTAGCTACAGCCCACCACACTGCGCTGACTCACCTGCAGCAGCAGGAAAACTATGCTTGGTTTTTCTGCTTTCAGCATCATCTTTCATGCTTTTCATTTGCTTGAGTATGATTATTGTGTGCTCTACAGCCACATAATTGGGAATCAACCAAGAGTGAGTAAGTACACTGGTACTTTGAGTATCAGGCAGTTGGTCAAGAACAAGTGAGCTTATGACTACACTTACACTGGTCCACTTGTCTATGGCACAGCTGAAGTACAAACTGCACATTGAAAGACACTGCAAAGAAGTTAAAATTGAAGGGACATAAACCACCAACAGTATGTATGCACTTGTAAGCTTTTCATTTTGTCCCTAAACTTCCATTGTTATAAGTGCACAAGCCTTTCCATTATGAGAGAGTACGTGTGTGGATGCATCCCTGACGAACTACGATGATTGCATGCTTTCAGCCTGTGTGGTTTTAAGTCTTACGTCTATTTGTGGTACATTGTTCTAAAATAGCACCCCTGTAAAAGAAAAGTTTCGCACAGGATACTGCAGATCCAGGATTTATGTGTCTATCTGTGTCTGTGCTCGCTTACTACATCTTCCAATAAGTTTCCTCCGCATCCCCCCTCTGTTCCTATGTTGAGGTATCCTTGTTCTCTGTATTGTGATGTTTTTATCTGTGTGTGATTGCTACAGTTCCCTTCAGCCAAAACACACAGCTCTCTGAAGACACACACAGTGCCAGGTTTAGCCGCCCTCTGAGGACTTAATGTCAATAAAAGATGAGCCCTGGCATACACACAATCCAACAGACGCTCACATCAGCATTCACATTAACACACACTCAGTGGCCAGCTTCTGCATTTACACTGCCATGAACATCAACACTAAGTGGAAGTTTGCACGCAAACATGGCGGCCACTGGAGTTACCTCAGGCCAGCTCCTTTGTTTTCTGGAGAAATCAATCACATAGCGTTCCACTGCCCATCATTGCTGAATCCAGTATGACTGTGGAGGATTTTTCAAGAGAATTGGAACCATCTGTCCTCTTTTTAATCCCTCCTGATTTCTCGAGATCTTGCCACTGCTGCAAACTTCAGCATGGAATAGAGTGATGTAAGTGAGAGAAGGGAAGAGTCATGCCCATGTGGGAATGTGTGTATGTGTGTGTGTGGAGGGGGTGAGGGTTAGTGATGGAACTGTTGATGCAGCAGGCTTGTTTGTTGATGCATCAAGTGACAGCAACAAACTTTATGTGAAAGCTCTACAGGCTGTGATGCTTTAAGTGGGAATTCCAACACAGCAGTGGAGCAGAGGTCGCATGCGGGATGCACACACAGTACACATGTAAATACAGCAAAGAAGAGAAAAAATGAATCACAAAATTTATTAAGACGAAATGAACTGTTCTGAGTTCAATTAGTACACAAATCATGTAATGAAGTAGTTTTTATTTATATAGCACATTTATTCCTAATCTAGCTCATTCCAGATTCTAGGAGCTCTAATCAGTCCCCTTCTGAATGACTAGTAAATCTGACTAGTAAAGCTTGTGTTATTGATCCGAGAGCCCCTGAAGGATTTTAGCTGCACAACATGTTGATCATATATGTAGGAGCACCACCATTGATGCCTAAAACAGTCAGAGCCATTTTATTTTGGATTCAGAACTTTATGGGAAGCCAATGGCAAACCATTAATACTGGGGTAATGTGTTGTCTTTTTTAATTTTTATTTAATTTTATTTATCTTTAAAAATATCTTTATTATTATTATTATTATTATTTGGACCTGAAAGCAGGCTGGCTGCAGCATTATGGACAAACAGACAAACAAGAGAAGATTAATTGACTAATATAAAAGGACACTGTAACAGTTGGGTCATGAAATAATAAAAACATGCATGCCTTTTTCAAAATCTTAAATTATTCAAAAATATATTAGTTTGAGATTTTTTTTAAAACAAATTAAGAGTTATTGTGTTTATCAAACTATAATTCTGACTCAAACAGCCCTACAGAGGGCCAACCACATACAGAATCAGCATTTGCTAAAAACAAACAAAAAATGTAAATCATTAAATTATGTGATCATAATAAATTATGTCATCACTAAATGTAATCTCATATGTTTTTACAATGTCTATGAAGTCAATTGTAAATCTACAAGCTGATCACTTTCTCTAGTATCAAGTTTGACTCCAAACTGGATTCTGAACTAGACCTGAGATTAGTTTACAAATCTCACCATATTATTACCACTTTATACTATTTTAAAATGAGGAAAATGCACTTCTGATTTTGACAATTGTCAGATATGGAGTTGCCTCTTTAAGGACTACAATATCTAAAGCACAGAAAGACTGCCAGGAACCTTACTTCACAATTTTCTCTCAGTGCATCAAAAGGTGATGGTCTTAAAAAACTTGTGGTAGTGCAAGAAAGCATCATTAAACTCCTTTTGTAAGACTCATCTGCCTACTTATACATAAGCCTTTATGAATTGTAAATGCAGCTCTAAGAACTTTATTTCCTGGAAATGCTGCTGGGAAGATGTGAGTCTGTCCTCCCTCCGCCTATACAACCAGCTTTCTTCCCTTTTTCAAAAGTCTTAAAACTATTTCACATCACCACAAGTTATGACAGTTACAGCATGTCAACATCAGGCACAACATGACATTTTTGACAACATGACATCTTACTCATCATCTATCTCACCCATACGCTTCTGTTGCATTTGGTGAAATTTGCTGATCTCATCAGAAGCCTTTAGTCAACCTGTGTAATTGTAACCTGAAGCAGGTATCAAGTTTAATATTTCTTTCTGATGATGGTGAGTGTGTTTTGGATGAGTTAACATAGTGGTATAAAAACTTGGTATATGTCACCTATGCACTTTTGAAACACACAAATTAAAAAGCTGTGGACTCTTTACACTACAGACAAACTTTTTCTCAAGTTTAAAGCTCTGTCCCTTGTAACACTTCTGTCAAACTTTGCTAATTAGTGTTGACAATAAGAACTGGATTTATATTAATGAGACTGTTATCACTTTAGATCCAGACTATTGCAGTATTTCATGGTCTGGCTGTGGGGACATCAAGCGTGGATTGACATTTATGAGCAATAACAGGAACAGTTTTTCAGCCATAAATAGGATTTAGCTCAACTCTGAACTTTTTAAGTCCTTAGAGGTATAACAGTAGACTTTTTAAATCCCCCCCCCCCATTCCCCTAACCCCATCTGTTTCTGCTGACTCACTTTTATTGTGCACCTTTTTTGTATGTTTTGGCTCAATCTTTCTTTCCTTCCTTCCTTCCTTCTTCCCTCCTTCCTTCCTTCCTTCCTTCCTTCTTCCCTCCTTCCTTCCTTCCTTCCATCTTCCGTTCTTTTTTCTCTCTTTCCTTCTTTCTTTCTTTCTTTCTTTCTTTCACCCCCTTGTGAGTGGACAGGAAAGACAGGAAAGCTCATTAATGCCATTCTTTATCATTTAATGAAGTCATTGGATTAAAGGTGATGTTTTGACCAATAAAATAAATGAATGAATGAGGTAAATGATGAGTGGTGAGGAGACAAGAGAAAAGGAAAATGAAGTCATCTGCTGGTAGCATTGACATCAGATTGCTGTTAATGAATCTAAAGGAAATAGATTTTTTTGGTCTTTTTTTTTATTAATCTACATGTGAAATGCACTTACACTACTAGTCAAACATTTGAGAACACTTACCAATTTAAACATAAGAAAGTGTTTCCAAACTTTTGACTGGTAATGTATGGTTTATTTATTTCAAGATATTTCTAAAGAACAAAAGCATTGCAGAACAAGGTAAATGTTGAATGCACTGAGCATGAACATTATCTGAGATTTTGGTTGTTTTCTGGCCTGTTTGTACTTCAATTTAGGTACAATTACTAGTACCATTAGTATTATTTTATCCAATAACTACATTTAAAAACAAAACTAAGAACTAGTGATCAGATAAATTAATGTAACACAGTCTAATATTAACCACGCTCAAAAGCACAAAATCAAGAATGTGAGAAAACTATACCTGACCTGCACAATAGCAGCGACATTAGGTGTCCATGCTGCAGCTCTTTGTCTTTTCCTGTTCAAGTGTAAGTTGGTCAGTACTGACTGATGTTTGGGCTCTTGTTCTATCACTTTCTGTCTTTTCTTCACCTCCTTTGACAAAACCCTCATTGCTTTCTGACATGGTTTTGCTTTGAAGATTGAAAAGTTAGACAGGTTGGTCCTGTAGTTAGCCGTGTGCTAACATCTCAGCTTCTTCTACAAGTAAGCAGAATGACATATGCTGTAAACCAGGTGGAACGCTTTGACTGACAGCTGAGAGATGACGGGACAGTTTCTGAGAGTTACATAGTCCCATCGCTGGAGATGTAGACCCCCTCATTTTGTTCCGTCATGAGTTGATCTACCACTAAAATAATTTCAGAAGAATTATATTAAGGCTTTCAAGTTCTGTTGTGTTATTTTACGGTCTTCTCTCGAGATAAGTCTAGCTCCATTTATACCAGTGCAGCCACTTTATCAATGGGCACATCAATAAAGAGATATGTCTATAGTTGACGGATGTCTCCAAAATGTGTGTTCTAAAATCAGATGCTAAATTAAATTAAACCAGTTTCAGCTCTATAAAGAGAAAGACACAGATAGGTACTTGGAAACAAAACCCACTCCCTACAAGGGTATACATTGACAACATAAGTTACCACGGTATCAGATTCTGAGTACAAGTCACCTCAGTTTCTAAAATGAGGTTGGGTTACCCAACCTTATCTGCTGGAGTGTTTTCCAGCTTTCTTCAGGTGGCAGAAGAAAACCTTTTTTGGGCAGCTTGCCAGTCCATCAGAAGAAACCAAATACAAAACTAACACACACACACACACACAAAAAGCTTAACATAAGTGTTTAGCCCAAGAGGACAAGACTAAAAACTTTATGAAAACTAGAAGCCTGGCAGGAACAACAGGAACTAAGAAAACCTAAATGAAAACCCAAAAGATGAAGTACAAACCGATGAAAAGAAAACAACTAAAACTGCACATCATGACACCTCTGAGAAGGTGAGGTAAAGAACAGATAGCTGATTTTAATATTCAGACCACATGAGAAAAGGTTTTGATATTCACTTTAAAGAGGAGCATGACTTTAAGCTTTGCCCTGATGTTGACTCTTGGGGGGATGTGAACATCAAATGAGGTGTTGGAGCTTTTAATTACAGATTCAGGCGGTGTTATATGCTCCTGATTCCTGCCGAGGAAACTGTACACTGTAGCAGAGTTAGCACTCTAGTTTCTACGCTTAAGGAGACAAAAGAAAAGACAGACTCCTCTCTGTGTTTTTCTTTCCCTCCATCTGCCACTTCATGGCTTTAGCTGTGTTTTCTTCTTCTACTACTTTGTTCCTCATTGTATCTTCTATCTGTCTCATTGGCACTCAACTCTACTACTGTTCTTTTTAATTTTTTTTTTCCTTTTTTTTCCCCAATGTCTGACTCACTCAACATTGTCAGTATAGTAAAGACATGGTGCCTTTCTCCTGCCCGGCACTTCTCTTACTCCTGCCAGGAGATGCACTAGTCACGACAGTCTGGCGACAAGAGTCTGAGCCCAGCCACTCAGCCGACACCAGCAGGTGTCTGAACCTGCTGCTGTGAGAAATCAGTGAAGGAGCTGAACAGCTGAAGTTCCTAGTTAGTGCAGTCTGTAAAGGGGGAAACTATTCTCTCAGAGCTCTCACTTACACA
>JAOWBL010000004.1:11831297-11843293 GCA_028564865.1 Zenarchopterus dispar
AATGCTTATATGATCTTTTTATCTGTCATAATGTGTCACTAACATTCTTTCACATATCAAAGGATATGAAAAAAGAAGTCATAACATGATTCAATAACACTCTCCTGTCTAGTTTGATATTGATGTGCCTTACTCAGAAGTTTACGGCTCTATTTATTTATTTAAAAAAAAAAAAAAAAGAAAAAAAAAGAAGTTTACATTTGTTGGTCTATTCACACTCAATGAACATTTGATAACATTTAAAGTACTTTAGTCTGATTATAGTTCATTTTCCTGTGGATTCATAACAGTGTCGTACTGTGTTTTAAAATAATTTTGAATTATAGTTAAGTATCAGTTTTTTGTGTATGATAATAATTAACCCGGGCAGTACAGTGGCTTAGCGGTTAGCACTGTTGCGTCACAGCAAGAAGGTTCCTGCTTGTTTCTGTGTGGAGTTTGCATTTTCTACTCATGTTTGCATGGGTTCCCTCTGGGTACTCCGGCTTCCTCTCTCTGTCCAATAACATGTATATAAGGTTAATTGAGAATTTTAAATTGACTGTTGGTGTGAGTGTGCGTGGTTATTTGTATGTATATGTGGCTCTGCAATAGACTGGCAACCTGTCCAGGATGTACCCTTGCCTATTGCTTTTATAAACTGTGATAGGCTCCAGCAAACCTCTTTGGCCCTGTACAGGAAGCAATGGGTTTAGAAAATGGATGGATGGATGGATGGATGGATGGATGGATGGATGGATGGATGGATGGATGGATGGATGGATGGATGGATATTAATTAATCCGCATCTATGATTATCTCTGAGGCAAAATGAAATCATTCAGTTTCAATATTAGTATATCTTAAAGATATAAAACCCTAATTGATTAATTTGTTTTCTTTTACATCAGATTAGATCAGCGATTGTCTTTGAACCTCTCCCTCCTGGAATATGCTGTCTACTGTAATTACTCTAACACCAACATTTTTCCTCTTGTGAAAAGCATTTAGACTTTTTTTCTTCACCAGGATACATTTTTTTAATCTCACATATTCAATGTAAGACACATTTTTTGGACCACTACAACCAACAACATCTGGAGCTTAGCCGTGATTTTTTTTTTTTTTTAATTTCAAGACTGGACTACAAATCTTTTTTTTTTTTTTTTTTTTTTTTTTTTTAATCAATCTAAAACCACAGCCCAAAATCACAACGAAAAGCCTCTGGCTGGGGTTAAATGTTACATTTCTAACACAAGAGCTCAAAGTGCTTTAATTATTATTTTTTTCTTCAGTGAAACTCTCTTAAAATTAAAAATAAAATACTAATTTAAAAAAAAACAGTCAGTAGAGGTGGTACTCAAGGTTTAGTTTGATGAGTTGTGGCTAAGTTGGGGTTAAAAAAAGAGAGAGAGAGAGAGAGAGAAAAAAAAATCAATCTCTCTGCCAAGCTGCGGTTGTTATTTCTGTTAACTGAATTAACACCCAGGGATTCACTATGGCCAGGGTATTTCTCAGTAATTTGTTTGTACTCTCTAGTTTGTACACATGTCCTTTTGGACAATTGCAGCTAGAGTAATGTCCTGATTCAAAATCAGCATTTATCCAAATACTCAAACATGACCCTGCTTAAAAAATGAATCAAGGATGTAATAACAGAGATTTGTGTAGACTAAGTTTTCTTGGGATGGCAAAAGCATGGACAAGGAAACTTGAAAGTAATGGTGGAGTCCAAAGCTCACTTTTATGAGTTACATCTCTTAAAAAACTACATTCTGTTACGTGAAAGTGACATTTCAAAAATTTTCAGGTGACTTCAGTTCAAATTTGTGGCTGTTATTTTTTAATTCACCTGTGGATTCACAGCTAAGGAAACCAACAAAGCAGCTTCTTGTAAAACATCATAAATATTGTGAAAGAATATGTCTTCAATATTTCCCAACCATAACCTTTTCCTAAGCCTAACCAGGTAGTTTTAATATTTAAGTCTAAGTTAAATGAATCTAAAGTGTGATGCAGTAAAATGTTTTGTAGAGCCTACAAGTGCAACGTTTCATGGTTTAAAAAGCAACACATTTTCATTTCCAAATCATCACGTCGTGACACTTAACCATCAGTGCACGGCATGAGGAACTGTTATCCAGATGCATTTTCACATTTATCCTTCTGTGGTCGTATTAGATATACTTACTACTATAATACTTTTCTCACTGAAACTTCCTGCAAACAACAATTAGTTAATTATAAGTCAAAAATCCTAGGTTAACTTAGGCAATGAAAGTCTCTGGATAAGGTTATGCTTTAAAAGTATGTTGCCAAGGTTAGGAAAACATTATAGTTAGGCATTCTAAGTCACAGTGCAGTTTATGCTGGTAAAGTTTGCAGACTATTACTGCGTTTTTGTGACAATGTGTCCAGCATCTGCTTTCATTAACAAGACAGAAGCCCCTGCTTGTCCAAACAAAAGATACACTGCATGTTCAGAAATGATAGAGGTGTTCTTGCTAAACACCACTTTGTGATGGTTTAGGATTAGGAAGGGCTTTAATAATATTAATAAAAACCTACCTGTATATAGTCATTTACACTGAAGAACTAGTTGGGGTGTATGTTATACTGAGATGTCCCATAGTTGCTCCTGAGGTGTTCAGGTCACAGATTCACACCATTTAACTCTGTGAAACAGACACTGGAAGAATCCTAGTTTGTGAAGCCAGACTGATCTGATGATCAACAGCATCTTCCTTTGCCAACTAGCAGGAGCTTTACTCTCAGACAGACAGTGCCTGCTAGTTGTAAAATGGACTTGTGTGATCCGCTGATGTCACTCTGGTAGTTAGCTCACAAAATGCTCTCCAGCACCGAAACCAAGTACTTAGCTGGGAATCACCATGAGAAACTGATGCCAAACTGATTATACACAAATTTCAGGGGGTTAATAAAGTATTATTGAATTAAAAACTTTTATTGAATTGAACTGAATCGTATCATTACTCTCTACTGCTTTCTGTTTAAACTTCTCTTGTCTGTTCCCCTCCTCTCTATCTCCTTTATTGTGCTTTTGTCCTCTCTCCAGAAGTACTTTTTCTTTCTCTCTTTTCCTTTCCTTTTTTCTTCCCAAGTCTGCCTTCTCTCTTGCTTCTTTGCTGTCTCTTCCTCTTTCACCCCCACCCCCAACCTATAGGGATAGAGACCCAGTAGAATTACCATCCTCTTGATCTATAATTACCACACAACTCTCTCTACCCCTGGCTGTCTTTCTTCTTGCTTACTTGCCAGCAACTCTCATATTGTATGCAGGATACATACATCATCATCTTTATGGAAAGAACTATGAGAATCAGTTAGAATCTGATAGAAATGTTGAACATATGTGTGGCAAACACATGACAGTTTGACCTATATAGTGGATGAAAGCAAACACTGAAACTATGTTTCCAGGCTCATGCCTTCAATTTGATTAAAATAAACCAATGCAAAGTAAAAATGAGGATACTATCTTATATAATTGCATTTTTAGAACTGAATAGTTACACATGCACATCATCTGTCTAAGATGTCTTTCAGACTCTTTCACTGTAAAAAATAGTATTTAAGCTGGTATTATTCCACATTCCACAATATATTTACAGAAACTGAATCAATTCACTTTTATCAGTTGAAGCAATTAATTGGAGTTGCTTCATGAATTATCTTTTTTACTTCGGCAAATTCCTGCTTTCATATCATCTTGTTTTTTAATATTATGCTGTAGGGATCCAATTATGTCTTTAGATTTGTAAAAAGCATAATGTTTCACAAATTATGTTTCAGAGTTAAAGTAACATATATTTCTACAGTTAAATTTCTAGGACATAAAATTAATATTTAAACTAGCTTTCTGAGATGTTAAGCTTTGAGGCCTGTAATATTTAAGTTATTTGGTATGAACTAAAGCACTAAATTCATTTGGTGTTCATAAACTGCAACATGACATGCACAAGAAGACATTTTTTTAACCTTTTCAAGCATGTTAAAATCCAAAATGCATGCGCTAGTTTATGACAACACCATGACTCTGCATCTATGCTGGAAGAGTAGGTCCTTCTCCATTCCAGTCACTCCCCTCCCTCCTGCACCAGAATTGAACTCCATCTAAAGTTGCACTTCTGGCAGCGACGGTGAGAAATGTGCTGGCAAACTTCAAGAAGTCCACACCTTTCTCAGAAGGAAATAGGAACTCCTGTAAGTTGGTATTCCATCAGCATTTGTGACAATTTCTTCTTCTGTCTAGCACCTAAGGGGAGAGTCGATCCTATTTCAGTTGCGAAATCTCCCACTTTTTCTTCATTCTTATCTTCACATTTGTTCTGCAAAGAACAAAAGAACAAAAAGTGTAAGATGTTATGGACAAAGAATCATATTCCTGTTTATATACTATACCATCTTCTCTGAATTTGATGAACCATCAGCTGCTAGAGCAAAAATTTCATCTCTCTCTTTAGGCAATTTTCAAGTGAATTGCATAAGCAGGTTTTACAATTACACAAACTTATGAATTAAATTACCTTTAATTTGACTCAGCTGTATATATGATTCATCATCTTTAAAAAATTAGACCTCACACTGTTCTTTTATCTGTTCTACCTTTTTTATGTACCTGTTTGTAAGTTCCTTTCAAAAAGGACCTTGTCCTTGTTTTTCAGTGACTATAATGTTGTGAAAATGTCATTCTGGCACAGAAATAAAGCACGTGGTATTGGTTGTAATATACAGAGATTGAGGTCTGTCCAGTTCACCGTTTGCCACAGTTCCAATTTGTTGGTGTCAGCTAAACCAAAGATTGTTCTTAACAGATGAACTGGACAAGCCCAGATGAAAGTGGGAACCATCACCTATCATAGAGTTTAACATGTTGTGGCCTATAAATCAATATTCTTCCCGTGCATGGCTATTGGTACAAAGAAAGGTGTAAACAACCTTGTTGAGCTACAACACTGCATGATACACTGCCATTTTGATTTCCAATACTCAAGATTAGTATATTTTTAAACATGGGTATATAATCACATGACCTAAGTCGCTGACCCATTGTCCAGTGTTTGGCATCATTTACCTGATATATTCACCTGCTCACTGAATTTATAGGCTGGGAAATGCTTCTGTTCCATGTAGAGTTATTAGCATAATTGTTCTGTTACCCTGACCAATTGTTTTGCTTAAACTGAAAGTTAGTTGTAATTACCATGAAGCTTTTCACCAATATATTTGTGTGAAGATTTTGCAGAAATCCCCATTTTCCATTTGGTTGCCTCTTTAAAGACACATAAGCAATGGAAAGGGGAAGCCTTACAAATATCATTCATTCATTTCTTTCTACAGTATTTAATGCTTGAAAGCTGGACATGTATTCCTACTTTGGAAAGAGAGCGCAAACGAGGTTAAAAAAAATGACTGAATTTCAATTTAGGTGCTTTGAAGTCTGCCTCACAAACAGTGATGTACGCTGAGATGTTCAGTCGCTATTTTAGGAAGTAATGACTGAGGACAGGTGAGTTTGACATAATATTTGGCCTTATGGCTGATACAGGGAAAACTGGGCATGACAGCTGTAATGGGATAGAAACATAATGAAATCAGTCAGTCCTTTGTATGATGAAATCAATGAAGCCGTATGAAGCTGTGACCCAGTATTCTCGCAGCTCTGAGACTGCAGCGGGTGCCTGGTTTGAACCAGCATTTGATGAAAAGAGTCAGTCAGTTGTTTAACTATGATGAAATTAATAAGGCAGTAGATGAGGCAGCGAGGGTAAACACAGTTTGTAAGCTACACTTCTATTCTCCTCAACATCTATTATTCATTTGCCAAGATGATTCTTTCATGAGGCAAGCTAGTTGCACATAATTCATAACGCGGGCTGTGGAAACTAGGACAGAGTGAGATACAAGCAGCGAGGGGGGAGGGGGAAGTGGAGTGGAGGGAGGAAAGGATGAGAGGGCTGAGTGAGAAAGAGGGTGACGAAAAGGATGAAGACAGAGAGGGTGTCTGGAAGAGGAGTCGAGAGCGCGCAGAGGAGAAGAGAGGCAACAGGATTTTGGGTTTAGAGACGTGCAACGGAAAGAAGGGAGTGCACGGAACGGTGCAGTTCAAGACAGAGAAAAACAAAGACGGAACGTGGGAGATAAAATATAGGAGCAAAAGAGTTTGGAATCAGAGGGGAAGAAAAAGAGAGAGCTTAAGACCGAGGAGGGGGGTTAGTGATGTGACAGACATCTCTATCAGGCAGAGAGGGGAGGAGCCTGAAGTGAAGCACCAATGATAAACTTCACTGACGCTTTGTTTTACCAGAGCACAGGAAAAATGCATTTAGAGAGGCTTAACTGTGCTTGGTGCAGAGGCAATGGATTTGCTGCACATTTTCCCCAACAGTGTCTTAAACCAAGTAGATTCTATCCGATAAAAGAGATTGTGAATAAAGCTACATAATTCTAAAACTGGCAAAAAGACTACGAAAGAGATTGAATTATTTTCTGCCAGTGCATTGCTTGCAAGGCTCATTTTGCCTGAAACAGTTCCTTGCACCTTAGGGTGTTGTTGCCCAAACCTGACAGAAGAAAAAGAGCAAGAAGTGA
The DNA here is from genome assembly GCA_028564865.1 of Zenarchopterus dispar. Classification (NCBI taxonomy): domain Eukaryota; kingdom Metazoa; phylum Chordata; class Actinopteri; order Beloniformes; family Zenarchopteridae; genus Zenarchopterus; species Zenarchopterus dispar. The sequence continues at coordinate 11,837,889 of JAOWBL010000004.1, forward strand.
GATGCAAAAGAAAAATGGGGATTGGTGCAATGCTCAAGCTGCAGACATAAGGGGACCAAAGTTTACTCTGCTTCTTTTTGGTGAGGTGATGGAAGAAAATAAAAACAGAATTCAGAAGTCATTCAACAGCTTTCTGTGTTTGTGTGTTTAGGAGGGAGACGGAAGAAAGACAGGCAGAAACACAGAGAAAAAGCAAGAGAGATCACAGAGAGTGTGCTGTTTCTCACAAGCTATATAGCTCTGGGTCATGTACACAGCAGAAAGTCATGACCCCAAAGTTCAGTCCATGATCTGAATTCCAATGACTTTTTGACCGAGTTGGAGCATTTGTGACTGTGCAAGCATGTGAGTGTGTGTGTGTCTCGGAAGAGTGGGTGGAAGTGTATGAGGGGGGACAGAATTCCTGTGGGAGCTGAGAGCAGAAAAATAGAATGCTGAATTGTGACAATGACACACTACCCTGATACACACACAAATCTGTTCACACAACACACACACGGGACTAAGCTTGGAAGAGGTGCGAGTGTAGGGCAGCACAAGGTGACCACAGATGGAGGAGGAACAAGGCTTCACGAGGAGGTTTAAATTTATGTCAGAATATTGGAGACGAAAGATCTTCGAAAGGCTTCATAATAAAGAGATCATAAAAAACAAAGACAAGTAATTATTTTTGGAAGACACAAGGTTATAAGATGCTGCAGCTGCAAGTTCAAATGACAATGTTAATATTTATCCAGCGGATAGAAACTTCTGTGGAGGCTTTACCACAGCTGAACTAATTGCTGTTTCAGTTTCACTGCATATATGAGAACAAAAGATGAATAATACATGAATGAGCCTCAACAAAGAAGGTACTGACAGGGGAAGCAAGTATCACAGCATTCTTGAAAATATTTTTCTTCATTAACCAGCAAATGTATTAACCTGGACAGGCTGCCAGTACGTTACAGGGCAAAAAAAAAAAAAACTTATTGTGGTACTCTGTAACAAAGATCACAAAAGAGCAGGTTATGCTCTTAACGTACATTTATTCACATATTCCTATACAACAACTTCTTTGAAAAGTTGATTTATTTCACTAGTTTCTGTTCAAATATGTTGTTAAATGCCTTGTACTTAAAATATAACTTGATTTTTCCATTTCAATGTGAATTCATGTGCAAAGCCTTCCTGACCAATCAGGTCATATTTCATAATTTTCTCAATTTCCATTAATTTAACTTCACATGTGTCTGTGCATGCAATTTTTGAAAATATATTATCACAGTTTTAAAAGCTACGCATGGATAATTCTTAAATCTGGGGTTAATATGCAGACCTAATTCAAAACACATTTAAAGATTTTGCTTCACTCAAAACATAGTAAATCTTTTAAGGAGAAAGAACTCCATCTGCCTGTTATATTGCAGTGTAAATTACATATAACAGTCGCAGAAAAAGCCAACTCTTAGACTGCTGTGTACCTTCTTTGAATGCTAATGTTATTGCAGCTGTAAAAAAAAAGTATGATCAATAAGCCTCAGGCAGCTAAATAATCTTTGAAGTATAATGTAAAATAAAAAAAAATGAAAAAAAGAGGGTTTCACGTATCAAATCTAAAACAGCATCTCATCCTTTAGAAATTTAATCATTTTCTTTAAATGAATAAACATGTCTGCCAGAGTACTGACTGGCAAACTTGCAGGCTTGCAAATGCATTGCTTCTCCTTACATTGAATCTCCAGCTCTCCAGCCAAGCCCCGGAGGCATTTGTGCTTAAATTATCACTACATCATGTGATACTTAACCCACCATAATCTGCAGCTAAATAGTCAAGAAAAGGAAACAAATCAGACACTAGCTAACTTAAGCATACTATGAACCAAGGTGGCCAGTAATTTAGCGAGTTTTCAGCCTCAGCCTGCTATTTTGTACTCTAGATATGCCAATGCTCATTAAAGGCAGAGTTCAGTCCAGCAGGCTGCTGGCCAAGACATGCTAGTTAGTAATCTTGCAATAGTACCTAAAACAGTAGCTGATGTAATGGGTCGTTGCATTAGACACCATCTTCAAAGTGATATACCAGGCTGCATGAGTTTCCTCTCATCTGCTCCAGCTCAGCTGTGTTGCCAGATCCAGCAAATGATTTCCAGCCCAAACGCAGTGTAAAACTCACCAAAACACAGAGAAATCTGCTCAAATTATAAGAGCAATATTTTTTTTTAGTATTTTCATCATCTTGATTTGCTTAAGTTAGTGTTCCAGACAAAGCGATATAGTTGCACATTTAGAAATCATACAAAAACAAACCATTGACAACACATCTTCCATATACTAAAAACGTATTTGATGACATCACGTAGAATATCTGGTACATCTTTACAGCTCCAGCAGTTGTACCAATCTGTAGACAACTCACAGCCAAATAAAGCATTTTCTAAATAGCTTATACTTGTAAACAACTGCAAAGTGTGTGTTGTGGTTTGCTTTTCAAGTGTAGCAACGTACATGTGCCACTGCTCACGTACTTGTCTCATGATTAACCTCTGCATAGTAAGGTCAGCCCTCATTGCTGAGCGGGGGGGTCAAAAATCATAGTATTACAGCTAATTGAAGTGCGGTATTGATTGTGACAGCTAAACTGACTGGTTCATATGTGATAAACATGTGCAAAGGGTAAAACAGCCAACTGGACTCCCAGCCCAAGCCCACACCCAGTCAAAGATCTTCAAAAGGCTTTAAAAGGCATCCCCACTTCCAATCTCAGTGAGGAGGAAGCACTCTCAAGTGAACCAAACAAATAAAATAAAAAAGTCCACTTTGGTTTTGTTTCAGATCAAAGTTAAACAGTTACTTATAAAAAATGCCCGGAATCCAGCCCAAATTTTATTGATTTATACAATTCTATTTTTACCCATAAAATAAAATTCAAAACCACCCAGTTGGGGTTGACTCTTCCCACACTGGCAACACTGGCGATCATTTATGAAAGCAGTTTTATTGTTGGCCAGATGACACTGATGAAGCCTTTAGGTAACAATATAAACTCTGCTGTTGGCTCAGTCTTCTAAACTGTGTCACTTTTACTCTTCTATTAGATGAAAGCAGAGGTTGTAATGCCAATAAATTCAGAAAATACTAAATGAGAGTAGGATTATTTCAATAAGAATGGTAGAAAGCTTGGCCATTAGAATAAGGAGCCACTTAAGGTCACCACTAAAACGCCAGACTTTACCTTATGCCTCTCATGTCATTTTAGAAGTGCCATTCTTTTCATTTTTTACTTAAAACCCTTAGATTAGCACTCAGCTGAAACTTTAGACGATCCTTTGGCTACATGCACACATTTAAATCAATAACAGGAGACACTGCCGCCCAAAAGATCAATAGTGGCACTTAACGGAAAGGGCTCAGTTAGGATTGTCTTTTGTTTTATTTTTTAGTTTTAGTTTTACTTCATAAAGATGCACATATACACTTAATTTAGTTGCAATGTGAATTTTAAAGGAAAAAATTGGAGAGTATTTGTGACTGGTGCATGGTTTTGGGAACTGTTTTAGATGCATGCAAATTACATGAAATAAGTATAACACATTTTAATAAACACAACATCTAAGGCAATTTCTGTAAACAATCACAAAAATAGGGAATCAGGGTGGCTGACTTTAATTGCACTATCTGTAATTGAATTATAATTGAATTAGCAGAAACAGGAATATAAATGGCTGTGAAGTTTTTACATCACTCTAAATTGATGCCAATAGCTTTGTAATGATGATTTAAAATTCATTTGGCAAGTTCCTCCTTTCTGCGGCGTGATTGTTTTCTCCATCGTCATTCAGTAATCCCCGTCTAAAGTAGGTTGACTCCCCCCACTGAGGAAACTTCATGTAGCATCTCAGATGATGACTCAGTCATGAAGAATACTCCTCTTTGTCTCCATGCACCTTTGAAACCATGCACGCTGGCTCCATACATATGTCAAGGTTTGTTTGTTAACTGACTGGATGTGTGTGCCTAAGTACACTAATTGTAATGAGCTGTTTCCTGTGTCAGGCTGTTTGCAGTGTGAAGCTCAGGCTCTGAAAATCAGCCCGAGGGTTTGTGTGTGTATATGTAGAAGCGCGGGTATATATGTTTGTGTGTGAGGTGCTTCTTTGTTTATATTGGGGTCAAGTGACATCACACTTCCTGTGCACCCATTTTCGCTGTCTGGCAGTGTGCATCTGCATGAGCATATGTGCCTGACTGTGTGTCTGTGTGTGTATTACCATTGGCAGAGTGATGAGTGTGCACTCACAGAAGTCTTAATAAAGCTGTCCCCAACCCACTGACTCTGTTTCTCCCACCCTCCATTGCTTTTTCACCATTTTCTGTTTTAATTCCTTTATCTTGTCTTTCTCCTGAGCTAAGTCACTAAAATGAAATTTGCCTCATGCTGCTCTTGCGCTGTTCTTCACGGCTCTGACACTGACTTCTGTTCGCGTCGACTCCCTGTTTTTTTTTTTCCCCGTCACCGTTTCATTCTCATCTCCTCCATTTCACAATGAAGGGATTATGGGGACATTAACGTGTATTGTTAAGGATATAACTGGGGTCTGTGATCCTCTGGTAAAGCCTTTCAATGCCCCTAGCAGGAGAGAGCTACATCACCGGGATGAACAGCATGTGGTTGTCACACATATACCAAGATGCATGCCTGCTATTTCACGGCTGTAAATGTATCTGCATAAACACAAAGAGTTAAGTGCTGGAAAAAGATTCATGTATGCCTTTAAATAGTATGTACTTATACAGCAAAATAAAACTTCATATGCATAATGACACAGTCAGATATCCTGGAAAATGCATGCCAACACAATGAATATCTACAAACAAATACAGAAACAGCTAACAAAGCTGTAACAGCAGCCCATTTAACCAGATGAGGCTACCGCCAGGGGGCTTGATACTGCAGTCGGGGGTCCATGCTCTCATTTTCTATCTCTACCAACATTTACTCCTTTGAAGTTTTAATTTCGCTGTCAGCATGTTTGCTCAGGATGCATGCTGCAAATGGGTGAGGAAAAGAGGGAGAAATTCACATTATGATTGTTGTATGATTCATTTTTATACACAACAGCAATGTAGTACTTTCCAATCCAATAAAATGCGTTTAACGGTATATGAATTAAATCTGGCTGGGTAATGAAGAGGGCAACACTAAGTATGGTTATGTAACTATCATATAAAGGAATACTCAATGTTATGAAGAAATTACAAAATCTTAGAAAATTATCTGCATTCTGTGACCCACTATTCAAATGGTCAAGACACATACTACATGCATAAACAAGGAATAAAAGACCCAACATGGATGGATGGATGGATGGATGGATGGATGGATGGATGGATGGATGGATGGATGGATGGATGGATGGATGGAT
>JAOWBL010000004.1:11857264-11882163 GCA_028564865.1 Zenarchopterus dispar
CACACACACACACACACACACATATAATTTTTCATTATTTGGAGAGACACAAAAATTTCAACCTATAGTAGCACTGAGTAAAAAAAAAAAAATCCTAGTAACAAAGTAATGTATTTCTGTGGAACTTTTTCCATATATATATATATTTGTCAGACAGTAAGTCAGTAAATACATAAGTTTTCACCCATTAAGCCTGAGAAAGTAAATTTTCTAACATGTGTATATTGTTTTAAGAGAAGCTGTATTTTTTTCTTCCTATCTCCTGTCATGTACCTTTTAAATCTAACTAGATTTATGAGCTCAGACCTAACCAAACACTGAATGAGAGTAAGCAGCATTCTTCCTCAGGGCTCAATCTCTAAATTAGGACACATAACACAGAGGAAGTTCTGTTCTGGTGGGTCATTAATCCATCCACCCATTTTCCATACCCACTTTATCCTGGTCAGGGTCATGGGAGGGTGATGTAGCCTATCCCCGCTGTCATAGGGAGAGAGGCACTATGGACCCTGCTTCTCACTCCACATACAGAGGAAGATATGGCCATGCTTGTCACACTCATACAGTCATTTCAGAATGCTGAAACACTTATTTTTGGGCTGTCTGAAAAAGCCTCCACTACAGAGAGATCACGCACACAGAACACAAAATGGCCCAGAAGAGATTTGAACCAAGAACCTTCTTGCTGAGAGGTGACAATATTCACCATCTGATGTGTCAGGGGAGGGAAAATTCCACCGACTTTGCCAAAAATTAATTATTTAATTAATTAATTGCGCCTGAAGCAACATGGCTCCAATGGGAGTTTTTAACATAAACTATTACCACAAACAAAACATTATTTATTGAGGTCTGCATTGATTAATCAAAGCATTCAGTTGCTCAGACCAGTAAAGGCTGGAATGCAAGTAAAGATATTTGGAGTCCCAAAAAAATAAAAGCAGTGGTACAGTTGTGTATCATGACCATAAAGAACATGAACAATGGTTGAAGCATTAAATCACATGACCCATTGATTTCTGAAGAGTGGTTTTGAAGCCCATTTTTTCTTTTTCCAATGTGCTTTGATTTATTGAACAAATAAAAAGCAAGTCACTTTATCAGTCACTCACAATGTTGTGGAGGATTTTTTTTTTCTTTTCAAGATACTCAGCTCCTGTGTCTACAAAACATCCTTAATTCATCAACCTTTCTCTGCCATGTTTGACAGTGCGTTTGAGGTGTTTTTAATTGAAATACTGTGTTCAATTTTCACCAAACTCGGCCCCACAGGGTGTAGAACTGCTATGGTCTGGCTTGCAGTGATTTTGAAGCAACTGCGCTCCGTTCCCAGATCTCACTGGTAGTGTTTCCAAACTGGACCACTTCCAAGCATGGCTGGGTTCAAGAGAATGCTAGTTTACCTGAAGGCTTGGAGATCACATGAGTAACACATGGTAGTCTGCTTGTTTAAAGACCGATATCTCACCATGTCTTTTTCTTTCTAGAATTATACAAATAGGATGAGTGTTGTTAATTAAAAATAGTTTTTTGACTTCTAAACTCAACTTCTCTTCATGAGTGATTCAAATTTCCTAAGCCCTTTAAACTGTTCACCCACAGCATCCAGAGGTCAATGTGATGTCAGTGTACCAGTCAGGGTCTGCTCATTGTCTTTTATTTTGGAAATTCATCTGTACTATTCTTGTGCCTAATTTCCTGCCAGCTCAATCTGTTATTGAAATTGATGCAGTTTAGCTACAGTTCAATGCCAAAGGAGACTTCAGCCTTATTTTTTTAGTAAAGTAAAGCAGCTCGTCACTTCTGGGACACTGCTAAACTGCTCCATGGTGCTTCTGTTGAGAGCGCTCTGATTAGAACATCAATACATAATGGTTGTTGTGACACCACCGTTTCTCGGTAGTGCTGTGCCCTGGGAAACTTGAGGTTGACGATTTCCCTTTGGTCTCTTCTGTCTATTTTCATTATTCCAGATGGTTTAAGGTTTGTGCAATTGTACTTATGTGTTTCCACATTCTTTTAAGACAGAAGAGGCCGTCTTCTGACAACCCTTCCAAAACAAACCACATTTGTTCAGTTTTCTCTCTATATGTGCTGTTGTGGACTTTAACATGTAAAATGTAGAGTCTGAGATCTTGCTTGTCTTTTTTTTCCCTTGCATTTCTCCAAGCATTGCATGATGAAAACTTCATTTGCTGGGAACTCTACTTCTAGGGAATTTGACAATTGTCTTGAATACTTTCTACTTTTGAATAATCAACAGTCACTGCAGAACACTGAAATCCAACTTGTCTGGATGTTTTTTTTAATAACCCTCGCCAGACTGCTACGCTGCAACAATTGCTTCTCTGAGACGATTGCTCATGCCTTTCCCACTTGGCATCATGTTGATAAACACCTGAATGCACCAGACCAGTAAATTGCCACACTGTCTGCCTTTATAGAAGTCTGCACACCTGCTGATGATCAGCTCATTAAGGATGGATGATGAGCAATACCTGGCTAGAACTTGCCCTCATAAATGTTTCAGTGTATAATCTTATTGCATGTTATAGTGTTACGCAGGAGCAGCAGATTGAGCTTTTTAAAGCTGAAGTAATTCCTAATAACAAATACACCTAGATGAGTAGAAGAGAAAGGCTGAAAAAAAATGAGTGAGGAGGTTAAAACAAATTTCTTTCCCTGATTGTCATGGGAAATGTGCTGTTCCTAGCCAAATAAAATGGACATAGTTGGAGAGTTCATGAATAAACAACAAGCATATCAGGAGTGTGGTATCATGGTCCTTTTTGAAACTCTACACTATTACTTGAAGATAAGAATCAAAAACAGCTTTCACCTGAAAGCTGGTACACATATCCATAAATATAATCATAATCCAAGCATTATACATCCGAATTAAGTAAATTAAATCTACTGACATGCCAAATCACACAATTAAAACAAAAAAGCATAAATAAATTGGAATCTCAGTAAAGGCTGTTAAGAGAATTATTACTAAGGACAAAAATTCCACTGTTGTGTCACTGAAAGATTTAACATTTTAACTGTCTGCTACATGGGAACGTCAATGCTCCGTGTTACTGTTTTAGGTTTTGTCATCCACTGTCACCAAGAAAAACAACCATGACTGACATGTTAGCTCAGATGCTGAATTGTTCGCTCTCATTTCCAGTCAGACAGACCCATGGCCATGTTTGGGTGCTGCCAGTAAGGTGCAGCAGGTGATGAAATGAGCATGACGTGGCCTGTTTCAAAAGGAACTATCTGCCAGCAAATTGTTTCACCATTTTCATTACTTTTTCCAATCTGTTTATTGGGTTTATTTGTTGGGCTGATAATAAAATGTTCATATCGACCAATATTTTTTTGGCTCAGTAGATATTTCATCTCTATGCTGGCATAATAAAATATGATCTTTAGACCTAATTTTCTAACTGTGGAAAGAAAACAATGGGCTCTATAAAAGAACAGGGAAAAAGACCAAAAAAAACTGTTTTGGGTGTTGTATATAAAAGCTTTACAAGGGAAGAGCAAAGTGACAGAAAAGTGCAGGGAATGATGTCGGGAGAGACTGGCAGAGATGCTGGGGAGGGGAAGGGGTAGACTGGAAAAGACAAAAAGGATGAAACAGATTAAAAGGATAGGAGAGCGGGGCATGCCTGTGGGAAATGGAGGCAATCGATAGAAAAAGATGCCAACATGCTGCAAAGGAGGGGGGTTTTGTGTTATATAACTCCAAGATGGCAGGCCTGGTTTTCAGAATAATCAGAATTCTGGAGCACCCTCATCTCTCTTCCAGGCTGACTTCTGTGTAATCAAATCACAGACACCGTCTCCTGTGAATGGAATTGCAGGAATCTGAGCATAAGCTGAGGCATTGCTCATGCATCCCAAAATGTCAAAAGACCATGGTTGACAAGTTTACATTCAAACACAGAGGAATTTCAGCAATATAAATAATAAAACAAAGAAGGGTCAGAAGCATCTCTAAAAGGATGCATTGAAATCCCACTTGTCCATCAGCTATGCAGAAGGATTCTTTTTTATTTGTTTACTCATTTTACTGTATTTTGTCTGTATTTAAATAATGGTCTTTTATTTTATTTCTGTGTGTGCATGTGTGCAGGGGTTTTTGATATCTGTATGGTACAGTATGAAAATAGTTGAACATGGAGCTGCACCAGGATTTCTTTGTGTTTGTTGGGTTCAGAGATCTTGAACAGGTTGCCAGTACATTGTTCATTCCCCCTTAAATCTTGACATTTTCTAAACATCAGTTAAAATTTGTTTCCATCTTGTTTTCAGTGTCAAGCTTCAGCAACGCTCCTGCCTGATGTTGACTGTTATTTCATTCTACCTTTGCCATCATTAGGAAAAGAGCAGCACAAAAAGTGCATCTAAAATTCTGGCTCCAGGCACCACACACCTCGGTAACCCATAATCACACTTTGTGGTCCACGCCTCAGCTCTTGTTTCATTTATCAATAATCTTTTTAGTCTGCTTTCTCAGACTGAAGCAACATCAGGCACAGCTGTTATCTACACGTTCACCTTGGTGAGGAATGGTTTTATACCCCTTACCTGATAATTACTTAACTAAAGTGACATAAAGGAGCTTTTGCAATTTGTGGCCTGGCGGTTCCTCCTTAAAGGCATGGGGTTTGACTTGTTTTTGCAGCACTGTTAAACCCTGACTCACATGTACGTGTTGAAAACAGCAATAACATTGCTGTCCATTCATTGATGGGAAGAACTGAATTGTGACTCGGCTAGATTGCGCTGGAAGCACTTCTTGCGAGAATCTTATGTCTTATAATCTTATAACATCTTCCATGGGGGCAGCCAAAGAACTTGTATATTGACATGTGAAGTTAAAGCGTCTTGTGCATCTAGAAAATTTTTAAATTATTGTTTACTCTCCTGACAATCCAAAGGATCAGATGTACCCACTATCAAACATTGCTGCAGCTCTCCTGCATGAGTGTATGGTGAAAGTAACTCTTGGTCAGTATCTTGCTTAGTCACTCTCTCATCTTATTGTTCATCTTTACAGTGTACCTTGGTGAATTAGTTTTATTCTTTCTGATGGGTGACATAGTGACATTGTGCCAAAAGCAACATACAGCTGTTGCTCAAGACGACTGGCTTGGGAATCCACAGTTACTTTGGCTGGATTTTGGCAATAGCAGGGACAGCGGATCATGTATGGTAGACAACACTTCTTAAAAGAAATCAAATATTCCAGTTTAAATTGAAAAGTGATATTTTGAAATAATATAAAACTGCTTTGTGGTGCTTTAAGACATTTAAAACTACATATCTTTTACTGTAAGATGAGCCAATGGAAAGGTTTTATTTTACTGCATGTGAACTAAAGTTCTTTTTATTAGAGTGTTTGTAGCATCTCTTATTGAGGAAGGGGTGTTTTTTCTGTTTTTTTTTTCTTTGCTTTATTCCTCAACCCTTACACACTCTTTTCCATATAAAGTATATACATCTTATATGTCTTGAGTGGGGAGATAAAATGTGTGAAATGAGAGCAGTAGGATTTGGAGCAGCATGCAGAAGGGAGCAGCCAAAATAAAGAAAGAATATAAGCGGCACTGCCTGCCAGCCTCACTGAGCTGCTAAGCAGGGCTTAACGATGCCCAGGGGGTTGTGTATGTGTGCGTATGTGCACATCAGTGTCACTGTGTGTATGTGCGCGCGTCCCTCCTTTATAAGCCCAAAACAAGAGCTCCATGTTTCAGGGGTCAAATAAAGGCCAGAAAATTTGAGATGGAGAACTTTGTTTCAGGCTTGATAAGTTAGCGAATGGATGGCAAAATATCAAATGGAAAGCAGGTTGTTTTATTTTCAGCGAGAACGGCAAAGGGGATTGTTTCATTCTTGAGTCTGTATGCGAGGGAGTCCATTTCTGATTTTTTTTTTTTTTATGGTCACGTGAACATTGTTAAGCTTAAATGCATCTTGTACTGCATGATGCCATAAGGGTCATGCTGAAATATCTTTTAAAGGAACCAGCCAAGCAAACACAGACTTGTCTGCTACATTAAAAAAAAAAAAAAAAACACACCTGAAGAGTTTCACCATAGAAGTTACAGCTGATAGGGTTCATACTTTCTCCCTGATTCTTCCCTCTGCTGCATGATGCTGGCAGGGGTTGGCGAGGCACAATCTGGACAGTCTCTTACACACCTTCAATGCTGCGGTAAACCGGCACTACACTTGTCAGGGAAAGAGAAGTTTAGCTGAGAAAATTAATAATGGCTCCTCTTTATTTAAGTACCCCAGTGAGCTTTGCCAGTGAGCCAGCGTGTGCAATAGCAGAGTTCTGGAACCGGAACATTTGAAAGGAAAGCTGCCATACTTAATGTCGGCAATTAAACTCATGCGTTTCCTGGTGTCAAATACCTCGCAAAGTAGATCAAGTACAACGATTCAAGTCTTTCTGATGCTTTTGCGAACTCAGTCATAAATCAGAGTGTGATTTTTCTCTAGGTTATGCCTTCCCAGTTTCAAGTGGAGTCAGAGGAAAGACTTAACCTCAAAAAGAAAACATCTCTTTTTGAACATTTTGTGTTGTAACATTTCACCACATATTGTTGTGGCATTCCAGAAAATCCTGCAGTTCCTTGAAGCTGGGGCCAGCTGGTCAAGCTCCAAAGCTGATTATTTTCAGAAATGGTCATGCAGTGTGTATTTGTTAGTGGAAAATATGTGCATTTATAGGCATATATTGTGCCATTATATTTTAATGATACAGAAACCCACTTAAAAGCCTTTTTGGAGTTCATATATCGATGAAACTTGTTCCATTTTTCATTTGTGTTGTAGTAAATAGTATAAATGTGGCTAAAAGGTAATTTTAAGCTTTTGTCTTGTTGAAAAAAAATGGATCCAGAATAAAAGTATATGATTTTGAGGAAGAAGTAAATCTACTGAGATTTAGAAAAAAACATATATGCCAGTGGAGACTCATAGACAAAATAGAAAGGATACCACGGGACACTGTGAAACCTCAGACACCTCAGTTTGAAGTGTCTGACACATGCTATGTCAATCCACCAAAGAATATGTTTATTCAATAGTTTAGTGCATAGAGAAACAAAGATAAAGCAATGCATTTGTTCAAGTTTCATAGACTAGTTTGCCAAACAATGATTCGTGTTTGTGTGCACCTGAAGTGAGCTCTGACACCAAAAAGAGAATTTTTTTTTCTGTGCAAAAAAAAAAAAAAAAAGAAAAAGTAGTCTTGGCACAAAATGGGTGTTTGTTTTAGCATTTGACTGTCAGAAACTGAAGGAGGGAAATGTGTGCATGTTTAAACAGTTAATGGTCTACACATTTATATCAACTTTAACCTGTTCTTCCTAGGGAATTTGAACACATCAGAGATGTCAGGTATGCTCCCCACTCATCAGCTGGATGAGTGGGGAGCATATTTATGGAGACTAAACATCTTATGCTTATCCACGCATGAAGTCCTATAGTGTGGAATTCCTTCTGCATGATTTTTCCCTTTCTCCCTGCCCACTTCCCCTTAAATCTCTAATATAAAGACCACAAGTGCCCTAAAAAATGAAAGAAAGAAAAAAAGGGACCCAGCAACTATGCACTTGAGGTCAACCCACTACAGCAATGGCTTAGCCATGTGGTGTCCCATGTGTGTGGTGGGTCCACAGTAGGCCCTGTTTGACCTTATTTTCCCTTTCCCTGAATGCCATGAGTGGATAGACACAAAATCAAAGCTGACTGTTCAGCCCCCAAGGTGCCATCACATGTGACCGTACCAAACCATTGGACATGGAAAATATATTAATGTGCCCTAATTAAATACCTAAAGTGACGTAGAAAAAGAAAAAGCGCAAAAACAAAAAGAAAAAAAAAATCTGATTTTCAATTATCTACATTCTTATTTTAACTTCATAGTATCTGTTGTTCAGTATTTCTATGGTTGACAATTTCTTCCTGTTATTGCTGCTTTATCAAATCCAGAAGTGTCTGTAAAGAAGGTACAAGGTGTCCTTCGGTGTCAGCGGTTTGACGCACAGGATGTGGCAGCATTTGACACTTGGAAGGTATAAAGACATTGTTGGTGTCTGGTTTGAAACTTAGCTTTCACTGCTGCCTAAAACCCATTCTCTTCTTGACTCAGTTTTAACGTGACCAGCATGCTTCAGTTCCTTTGTGTCACAGGACATAACTACATTATGTTAGACCAAAAAACCGATTTAATTTTTTTTAAACAGCTGGTTTAGACTCAAGGACAACATTAACCAGCATTTTGACAAAAGCTGACAAGAGTACACGAAAGGCTAAATTCAAGGTAACTGATGAAATATGGCAGGCTGTGAGAGCAGGCTCTTTTACTTTAATGATGTGTTGATTATGGACTCATTCGCTGGGCATCACAGGAGTTATTATAATACAATAAAACCACAAGCGTGTTAATCTGGATTGGTAGTAAATGAAGAAATTGGAAGTAATTGACTTTAATAAAATTAACCATGCATTTTCTTCTTGGCTTAAAAGGCTTTTTCCAAATGTTTTTAGTAAAAAAAAAAAAAAAAAAAGGGTTTGTTGATAGATAATGTCTATGGTCAGAATACATCTAATTCCGATACAGTTTCTGATTTGGTAAATATGTAGCTTGATGGATCATGTTCATAACTACAAGTGTTTTGCATCAGACTGATGCAAATGTAACAGCTCTGTGACCGCACCAGATTCCTTTCAGCATGTGTCATTCGTACCAACAAAAGAAAACGTCATTTTTGTAGGAGCATATTAAAACAGGAGTTTTGATTAAGGCAGACTAAATATTGTTCAGACTGGAAGAGACTGCATCTTCCTTCGTTACTGGTCACTTCTGTCTGTTGTTGATAGCTGAATTTCGCAGTGCTGCCAGTGTTATGCCTGCTGTGAAGCGCATCTCGTGTTGTTTCACAAGCTCGGGTGTGGGTGAAAGGCCACATAAATTCTTCCTCTCCTTCTTTTGGCTCATCCCTTTAGACATCTTTATGGTGAATCACTGAATAACTGGTTTCCATCTTACCCTGTCTTTTGTAGCTTCTTCTATCACACCAAACAACTTCATATCCTCTTTCAACACATCCATAAATTTCCCCTTTTCTCTTCTCTGGCAACCCAATCTCCAGCATCCTTGGATCAAGGTATTCACTATCTCTCCTCTTTAAGTGTCCAAACCGTCTCAGTCTAGCCTCTCTTATTTTATCTCCAAGACATCTAATCCTGGCTGTTTCTTTGATCTTCTCTTTCTTAATCCTATACATGCTTGAAAGAAAACCTTAAGGTCTTTAACTCTGCCACCTCCAGCTCTGCTTGCTGTCTGTTGGTCATTGCTGTTTTCTCTAAGCCATAGAGAAGACCTGGTAGCACTACTGTCTTGTGAACTTTTCACTTGACTCTATGTACATTCTCTAAAGTCATAGTCAGATAGGCATCTGATGTGGTACAACATATTGAGGTGACACATTCTGATCATATCTCCCCAGTTTTAGTTGCTCTTTATTTAAATCCAGAACATAATGTAGAATTTAAGATTCTTCTCCTCACATATGAACCCCTTAATGGCCAAGTTCCATCATATCTTAAAGAGTTTGTAGTTCCATACTTTCCAAGTAGAGCATTTCACTCTCAGGCGTCAGGTTTACTTATGGTTTCCAAAGTTTGTAAAAGTAGAGTTGGAAGTAGAGTCCTCAGTTATTAGGTTCGTCTCCTCTGGAACCAACTGTCAGTTTGTGTTCAGGAAGCAGACCCTCTCTCTTTAACTTTAAACTAAAAACCCTTTCTTTTTGATAATGCTCATAGGGACAGCTCATGTGCCCTGAAACATCCGTTAATTATGCTGGTATAGGCTTAGGCTGTTGGGGGACCTCCCATGATGCACCTCTCCCACTCTGTTCTCTTCTACTCCAACTCTATTGATGACATAATTGTTCTTATTAACCTGTGTTCCTGATCTGTTGTTGTTACTGTTCTCTCCTCTTTCCTGTCTTCTCAACCTCCAACTGGTCAAGACAAATGGCCACCCTTCCTGAGTTTGGTTCTGTCAGAGGTTTCGTCCTATCAAAAGGGGAGATTTTCCTTTCCACAGTCGCCTGGTGCTTGCTCAGGATGGGGGATGGTATCAAAGATATGCTTTGATGCAATCTTTTAGTTTTCTTAGTGAAGCAATAATTACTATTGTTATTTTATTGGCTTGGTATTGAACTAATATGGAATGAGTTGAGTTGTATTGCTGAAGTGCTTTGAAATGACAATTTGTCATGATTTAGCATTATAAATAAAATAAAATATAAAGCTGAATTGAGTTGATCTGAAACTCAGTATTGACAAGCCAATGTCTGTGTCCACACAGCCTGACCAAAAGAAAAAAAGAAAGAAAGAAAGAAATGATGCAAGTTACATCAACAGAAGAAAATCTGATGTAGACTATTTCAGCCGAGTGCAATGATGTTATCTATGCACCTTTTAAAATGACAAGCTTCCAGATAGTAGGAGTTGGTGGAGAAGAACAAAAATGAGAGGCTATTTGCATTGCATGTGGCAAATGATATAAACTTAATCAATGTATAAGCTCCGTATAGTGATCTTGCAAATGTCATGCCCAGAAAAAGCCGAGGACTCAATAGCAGGTAAAATCTAGATATATAATTTAATGTCCAACAAAAAACAATCCTGCAGGATGAAAAAACTCAAAAAAACCCAAAAAAACAGATTAATCAAAAGAACAGAAATCAGTCCCGTAGGATGAAAAGGCTATGAAGCTCAACACTAAACCCAAACATGAAACATACAAAATACTTAGACTAAGACAAGAATCAGACAAAGGCTATGGCAAAAATAGGGCTTCAGTGAATTGCAAACGAAGACACTTCAGCACCAGACAAAGGGAGACGCAGACAATAAATACACCTGAAGGGAATGGAGAACAGGTGGACACAATCAGGAATCAGGGAAGACAACACACGTGACATGAGGAAGGGCAAGTGATCTGAAACGAGAGGAGAGTCAGAATTTCAAAATAAAAAAAAGAAATACACCAGGCAAAAAACTCAAGACAACTCAAACTTCACCGTTGTGACAGCAAATATTTACGGTGTATAAGAACATTTACATTGATTAGAATTACAGAAAAAAATCAGATAAGAAGAAGATGTCTGATATTAGTCCAATTGTCTTTGATCACATTAGTTTGAGTGAAGCTTTGTTACACATTAACAGCACTTTCATGCATTTGGAGAATATAACATGTTGCTATTAGGTTTCTTGATACATCCTCTAGCTCATGCTAAACATGTTTCTAATTCTCTTTCTATCTGTTCTTGTTCAATAAAACTCCATTAAGGCACCATAAAAACTCATCATTAGCAGTCTGGAAGTATCCTAAAACAGTCTCACCTCATCTACCCACTCACCAAACACCCCTGAGTGCAAGAAAAAGACAAAAAAAAATCATTGCAACACAGCAAGGGAGACGATACAGTACATTTGGGGCTGTTAATGGCAAGATGTGATTTTTTTTTCTTACACTTTCTTCTTCAGACCTTTTATAAAATTAAACTGACACCTCTAGGAGACAACAACAGTTTCTGGCATAACAGAACCACCTCCACACCCGCTGTCAGGGCTGATCAGACCCCTACACATCTCCAAAGCACCACCACCCAGGCAATACACCTCCAGTTAGGTTTATGCTTGGCAAACAAATGTGATTATTTATCAGAAAACAAGGAACAGTTGAAATGTAAGGATGATGAAAATGTTCTGCCAAAAACAGGAGGTGAGGATCTGTGAACCAGGTGAGGTGGAAGTGGGGTCATTGGAAATATTTATGTGCGTTTCTAACTCACTCGAGAAAGGAGTAAATCGATGCATGAATGCATGTATGCATGTGTGAAAGAGTGTCTGTGTGCATACACGAGGAGCGTGGGAGGTGTCAGCGGGGTAAGCCACAGGAATATCAGCGAGAACCACTCAGCGATCAAAGAATCTAATTATACCATGGAGAGTGAAAAAGAAGGGGAGAAAAGAAAAACAGCAGATAGATAACACAAAAGAAAATCAAACAAAAAAAGTACTGAAAGAAAAACAAAGCAAATCTTTAAGTATTATTTCCCTAGAAATATAAATTAATTTCAAATCCCTTTGAGGAATGTTGGTGATGAAACACTTGATTTAACAGAAAGAGAGAAGAATCATGTTTTACTTAAAAGACAGAGCAGCAAGAGAGCACAGTGGCTAATAATTTGTCTGTACTTGCTGGCTTGTGTTTTAGTTGCTGGTCCAGCTCGAGGGGGAAAACTCACAGAGAGGCCTTCAGGGGAATATTTAACAGATATACTTTTACTGTTTAACATGTTTCTATTGAGACTGTTCCAGTTCAGCAGCCCTAATCAACAGACCAGAAGGAACTATGACTTCTGTGTTGAAAACTTTGTGATAGTTTAAATTTTATTAAAAGGGGCATGTTTTTTATGAACATGGAAGCACATATTTGGGTGTCTGAAGTGACTACAAGCTCAAAAACCCTGACATGTTTTGTTTTGTTTTTACAGCGCCTCTATCAGAAAATGTATAATTCAGTTCACAGACACAGATCAGAATTGGTTTATCCAGCTTCCACAGAAATTCACATCACGTTGCATTTAATGAGCTTTGGATATGTGAGCAATGGAAAACTGAAGCACAGAGCTCCAAAGAAGGGGGCTTCGAAGGGGAATGAGATGTGGAGATGAATAATTGACTTCAACTACTAAAATGGGCTGCTGTGAACAATGCTATAAATTAATGGATAAAAAGCAAGCTGTTGTATGTGCAAAAATATATCAAATATATATATATATATATATTTCAACAGAAAATATGAAATGCCTTTCTTGTAAGTATATCAAAACAAGTCTCTTTGTGTGTCAAGACAAAACACCCTTTTTTTTCTGTTTTATAAATACTCTAAATATTTTCCAAAGGGTCTTTCCATCATCAATTAATAAAGAGAACTGTTCAAAAAAAAAAAGTTAGGAAAGTGGCAGGGTGGTTCACATTGGTGGCTAAGAGGATGGTTCCTGGATCAAATCACGTCACAAATACAGATTACAAAATATATTTTGCACTCATAATACATTTTAAATACATTTGTAATGATATCTGCTGTAGCGTTCTTGTGTGGTATTTTTACCAATGACTTCATTAAAACAAGAAATTGTGTCAACTTCCAAAAGAAAGAACACAGTGTGTCTCGTTTAAAAGAAGAAGCCTTCCTCTAAGTACATTAATATTACATTTAACACTTTTAATTAACATTAGAGGACTCGTCCTTCTCTGTTACAAGAGGCTGCTGCGTGTTCCCAGAGTAAAGCAGTTGTAAAAAAAAAATACATTGGTAAAATGACTTTGAAAGAGGATGCGTTTTTATTTATTTATTTATTTTAATGTTTACTGGTCGTGATGTAAAGGTATTTTATAAATCCTTAACAAAGACAGCAGGTCGCAAGTGGTCTTGATTGTAAAGCAGTCTGCCTTGTTGACAGGAGGCTGTAGGATTTCTTCCCTCCAGTCCTTTGGGGTTTGGTTTTTCTTTTAAAGTCAAGTCTTCCTTCTCTCTGGGTTGGCACGTCAGGATGGTGTGGACTGATATTAGCATTTAAACCAGCAGCAATCTCCGTATTTGCTTCCACTTCATCACACGGCCTGCCACTCACGCGTGCTGCAGCGGGACGCGGAGCGACTTGGATGCGAAGCGCAGAGACGCGCTGGATGTGATTCAGGAGACCAAAGCAGCGACAAGTAATCGATTATCATTTGTAGAAGCTGCTCCACTCCGGCAGCGAGCGGGGTTCACCTGTGGAGGGTCTGTGATTGGAGGACACCCTCGCCTCACTCCGCCCCCCTCCCGGCGCGCCGCCCGCCTCCTCCGAACCAGAGCGCTCTCCTCTCCACAGTACCTTCCCGTGGACGCAGCAGAACATGAGCTCCCGTCTCTCTGAGCGGACGCAGACGACACGGATGCTTCCACCGCGGTTCACGGTCTCGCGCTGACCCACGAGTGCTGTCGCTGAGGACGAATCCGCCGCTGGTACCGGTTCTGTTTTTGTGGATGCGCCATGCAACCTCGTCCGCGGAGTTGTGGCATTCGGCTGGTGGCGTGGACTTGGGCTTGGAATCTGGTGTGGCTTGGAGCTTGGGGCATCCCCACCAATGAAGGTAAACCTGCGCTGAGGCGCTTTTGGGTTCATTGACACTCAGATGGGCTGCGTGATCGGGGCTTTGATTGGCACTGAAAAGTACCAAGTAAACCAAACAAATAAATCTAATGTGCAGCCTTGGCACAGGCGGCAGTGGAAGAGCTCGTCCGCATACTAATTCTGAGCAGGTACATTTGTGACAGCTGTGGATCCCGTGGCTTTCAGTGGTTCCGTGTTCCAACACGATAAAGCTGACATAAAAAAGGACCTTTGAACAGAGAACATGCCTCTGCCAGATAAGCGTGGACGTGGCAGCGCCGACAGACGCACACTGAGCTGCGAAATTCCACGGAAAAGTCTCCCTGGTCGCATCACTGTGACCTTAACAGCGTGGATAATTGTTTCCTCCTCATAAAAATATCACAGGAATTCACATCTTCTTGAGCTGGATTTGGTTAGTTTTATTCTAGGTGTCTCATTGTAACTTTATTTAATTCCAGTAGGGTTGACTTGGGTGTTGCTGAAACACAATGAATGATTTCAGTTTAAACCTAAACACATTTGGTTTAGTTTGTTCTGGTAGTGAAATGTGTTTCATTTTGGCCTCTGGATACAACAGTGCTCCTGTCCTTAACACAGTTCATTCAGATTGCTTTTGTCTTCTTTGTCGCATATTTTGCCAAAAACCAACAGCTTGATAAGGAACTTCGCACATTTGCTGCATCATTTGATATCAGGCCTATCTGAACCAGTGCTCATCTTCATGTCTCCTTCTAAATGAGGGACGCAGATGATCGCAAAGCGTTAAAAATAGCCTCTGTTAAAATGTCACAAAATGGAAGGAAAATAAGAGATAAAACCAGTGTATCAAATATTGTTCCCACGCCATTGTCTTCAGAGTGAACATTGTAATAGCTCCAGATGAATGGTATTGTTAGACTGCATTATCCGGGAAAGAGAGAACATTCATCAACCTGCTTATTCTTCACGTGACAGATTTATTTTGTCAGAGTCAAAACTCACAAAAGTTGCTCCCAACGTGTGGCCACGGTGGGCTCGAGTGTCCTGGGGTGGGTGTGTGTTCAGGGCGTCCCCCTGCAGCACATAAAGTCTGGCTACTTTGTGCAGGTTATGTCTTTGTTTCTGTCTTCTGGGTTAAACAACGGCATGAGGGGCTTAGGCATGCAGTTCATACCTAATGGGATGAATCACACTTGTTCCACAGCTCTCTAAATGACTGAAAATGGTCTCAGTTGTAAGAACGGTCCACTTAAATCACTCAAGAGGTTATCTGGGTTTGCCAACAATGCCAGCGCTGATGCCTGTGTTGACTGTCGTTATTGGTAAAACATCACTTTTGTTTAGGCGAGCCACTAAACCGCAGTGAAAAAGAGACAGACATCCTCAAAAAGCGCATCGTTTCATCTCCCACATCTAGAAATTAGTCACACTTGTTTTCTTTGTCTCCCTTTATGAAGCCCCATCTGTTTTTTTCCTCTCACCAATTTGACTTGAAAAGCAATCAGTTTCTACTTAACAAAAGTATTCAACAACTAGCCCCTCAAGAGTTATTGGCTAGAAGCTGGATTTCACATTATTTTGGCACATATTTGCATTGCAGCATATAATCATACAACTGCATGCATAATTGGAAGGAAAGACAAAGCCTATAATAAAGACTGTTCTTTCATTTTACTAATTTATTTTAACAAAAATAAATAAACGGTTTTTGCTTAGGTTGAGTGGGCAGTAAATACACAGTAATATATATTTAAGACTTTATGGATCCTGGCGACTTTGACATCTTAAATTTCGTTTTAGTCAGAGTGAAAAGTCTCTAACACATGATAAACTAAAATGGTGTGCTGTACTTACAGGATTTTTAAGCTTAGCTGTTATTTTGATCAGACTTAAAGGAAAACCAAACCAGCACGTGGAAAATCCTGATGATTTTTGATGATGATTATTATTATTATTGAATTAACGGTCTTTCCACTCTGGAAGCAGTTTTCCTGCAGTGATGAATGATTTGTGAGGGAAACTGTACATATTTTGCCATGCTGATTAATTCCCTTTCCTGAAGCTAATCCATTCTTATTAAACTGATCAATTTCAGAGGATGTCTGAATGCAGAGCCAGCTGCCTCACATCTGGCGCATGCAATTATTGCGTTTGATTAATTGTATTGCTCGTATGAGGATAATATAGGGTTTGTGATCGGCCATGTTAAAGGATTTAAAAACCTGTCATTCTACTTTTTCTCGGTTATATTATTGATTAAACAGGGGGACGTTATAGCGGCGGGCTAGAGAGAAGTGCATGTGTGATGCTTATCTTTGTGTGTGGGAGAAAATGCAGGCCATTAATCCCAGAGCGATCAGAGCTAGCATGTAAATGCCACATTCAAATACCAGGAGGTGCGTAGAGGGTAAGGAGAAAGAGGTGGGGGGTGCTGAGTGGGGGAGGCAACTATCGTGATGAAATTGCATGTAGTAAACTTTAAACATTGGTTCCAGTGGGAAGATTGTATTAAAGATCACTGAAGTAAAGCTGGAGCTAATGGCCATTAGCCACTACAGGTGTCAAAAGTGTGAAATGGAAAGCAAATGCACCGGGAGCCTTGTGCCGCGCAGTACACACATTATACTGTAATTGGAAGGAGAATTTTATCAGTGTTTCCAAAGCTGAAAATCTCCCTACTCTTCACTATCTCTGAAACAGGAATCTGTGAAATAATTCACTCAAGATTTTCAAGTCATTCCATTCCTTCAGTGGTGATGATTTATAGTAATCCATCCTGTAGATCCTTGTCATTGCTGAGCTCCAACTTGTTCAGTGGTTTGATCCTTGGAGAGCGAGAGAGTGAAGGGGGTAAGGTGTTCTTTATGATCTAGTTCAGTGTCGCATATCTCTTCTTTATGGCCTAATTAGTTGTCTAATCACCTCCTAAGGACATCTCTTATTATTCTCTGCAGAGCAGTGAGACGAAGTGTGTGAAGGGCTTTCAGAGCGAGTGTGTCTTTTGTTACAGAGCTGGGTATTGCATCATGTTTTGTTCTCCATACACCTTCTCAGTGCATTTGGTTTAACTTTGACCGTCTGTTGTTTACATGTGGGAATGGTTCAAATAAGAATTGACACTTTTTATGTCTTTGATTATCATAGTGTATTGTGGGTGTATTGTCACATTTTATCACATTAAAGGCAAGAGAAGTGAAAAAGATGATCCCATGTAGTCCTCGTGTTACTAAGGATCAATTGATGAAACAGTTTCTGGATCCAGTCTGAAACCTGGTTTAAAAACTTGGGAACTAGATTGAAGACGATGACACTTTTTGCTATTTCAGTGGCAACAAATGTTGGAACGTCCTGCTCTTAAGCTGCTCTTGCTACAATACCCACAGGTGCTAAGGCATTTCAGTGAATCATTCACTCAGACCTTCTCCTTTAATTGAGGACTCACTGTGCACTTTGAGTACAGCCGTTATCGCTGAGCAGACAAAGCAAACTGAACTCCGCCCTGAAAGAACTCGAGTCACGTTTATGGTACTGTTGGCTCAATAGATTTTAGAGTCGCCATAATATGATTTCATGTGATTTATGAGGGATCTGTTAAAAAGTTGCTCAGACTTTGCTCTGACCGAGTCATGTAGAAATGATGCTTTGGGCTTTGTCAAAAAAAAGTCTTTATACCTGCATTTCTCACAAGAATAACTGACTTGTTGATTAAATGTCTTATTGAATCTCAGGTGTTTATGTGCATATATATATATATATATATATATATATATGTGTGTGTGTGTGTGTGTGTGTGTGTGTGTATGTGTGTGTGTGTGTGCGCGTGTGTGTGCGTGTGTGTGTATGCACATTTTCACTTTCTTATTCCCACAGTCGCCATAGTAATATTTCCTTGCCAAGAGCCTTGGTGACTCCATTGTAGATAAGGCACTCAGACTACACCGATAGAGAAGATAAGAGCCTAAACTGTTACCAGGACTACACAAAAGGAAATAGAAGGAGATTTTGAGGAGTGGAGTGGTTAAAGTAATTGTGCTTAATAGCTTTCAGCAGAGAGGCTAAACAGGAAGTGGTTTTTAATTAAAACGTTTGAGTTTCTAGTTGTGATGTGGATACTGAATTGTTTGAGTACAAGTTTAAAGTTTTGGTCACACGGTAGGTTTTCGGTCACTAAAATGCACAAATATTCAGCTCCACTAAAGCGCATGTGAAAGAATATGTCAGTTGTTTTAGAATCAAGACTTTGCCATATTTTCTTTCAAATGTCCACATGTCATGACAATTGAAATGGAAAAAAGCTCCTTTATTCACATACTGACAAGAAATTGGTCTTATAAGTTGGGTTTTAAATTGAAAGTGATCTTTCCTGGTCCTATTGATTCTTTATGACTTATTTTTATGTTTAAATTTCAACAGTAAACCTTCTGGATTCCCGCTCTGTGATGGGAGACCTAGGTTGGGTGGCTTACCCGAAGAATGGCGTGAGTATAACTTTTCCCAACACATATAAAGTTAGTTTCAATGAGTAAGATTTGACTATATGTAAACCTTTAGTTCTACATCTGTTGTATAAACAGCAAAAGGCCTGTTCACACTTTGCAAAACCAATTTTTACATCAAAAGCAACCTAAGATAGATATGAGTTCAATCAGTGGTCAACAGATGTTATATGTTTATGCCTTAAGGACATGGTTCAGAAAGTTTTACAACGTGTAGCAAAGGAAGACTTCCTAAGCGAGACGAACATTTGGCACTCAGGCCTCTTTGATGTTTATATGCATGTAATATCATTACAGGCTTATGAAAAAAAATCATAAAACCCAAGGAAAGAAACTTCCAGTTCCCTTCCACATCTAGATGAGCGTAAGAGATTAATTTACCAGGAACTAATCTTATCTGTGTATCAGTGTAATAGTATTGACAAGCGAGAGCCTTGATTGCGTCATGTTTACATGACAGCTGTAACTGATGAAGGATGACGGATGTGTAATTTGAGGGCGGTGAAAACTCTTTTATTGTGTTTACTCTGCTGCCAGTCAATCATGTAGTTTGAACTGACTGCAGTTCTATCAGCTCCCAGTCACAAGAAAGTCGTGTCCTTTTGTATCGCAGCACAACAATCCAGTTGCAAGGAGTTTCATAAAGTCTGAACTCAGTTATTCATCAGAAATGATCAAATTATGGGAAACCTTTGAGATTATGAAAATAAAATCTGATAATCTTATGTAAACATTAGTTTGACTAAGCCTGAAAGCTGTTGATTGTACATTTGAGTAGTTTAGTTTCACATTTTGAGAATGTGAAACTCAGAAAACATCTGGTCCACTAATTCTGCATTTTGCACTCAAGTGCTTCTCTTACTTTATCAGGGTTAAAGGTTATTTCATTTCCAGGAACTCTCAGTTCATTATCGAGGTAAATTGAATTCATGAATAAGATATGGGAAGTCACCATGGAATTTATCATTCTTGATCCATGAATTGAATATCTAGTTCTGAGTATTCCTAAAGGGAAAGCTAATTAGGCAATGACTTACTACAGTTGTGAAAATGTAATTTCAATCTATGATGTTCTGTAGTTTAATGAAAACAAAATGGTCCTTTCAGAGGTATTTTAGATTTTTAATAGCATCTACATCTTTAAGAAGATGGTTTGAGTGAATATGCAATATTTCATCAGAAAAAATCGAATTCCCTGATGTCAGTAGAGTTAGCTGTAATGTATTGGTCAAAGAAAAAATAATTGCATCCATTTGACCCACATGGGGAAAAATCGCTCATATAGGCCCAAATCCCGCCTGCAAACATGTAGCCTTACCTACCGGAGCCATAGTGCTGACCACAGTGTTTTCCATCTCCGGGTATTTAAATCATGACCCCCTCCGTGGCTGCACTGCATATAGATGGGACAGATTATGCTGACAAAAGCAGGTGTATGCGCAGACATGTTAATGAAGGTATGATTATGTTGTGTGTTTGTTGGTTTCTGAACTATCCAGCAGTGTACATAACTACAGTAAAAGAAGATGGAGAGGAAATGAGACATGATTAGACATACTGAAGATCTCATAATGATATCCCCTGTAGCTGTTTCTTTTCAGCTGCTGTTGAAGGAGTTTTTTTTATTCCCTGAATATTTAACTTGTAGTCTAAAACACAGGGTAAATGTGTCTGGCATATTTAATTTGGGATTTTAAATAGCACACATTATTGTAATTGCCATTTTAATTGATCTTCAGTGCGTCTACAGTAGCAGCCCATCTGTAACATACACTCTGTTCACCCAAATGTTTCAAATAAGAAGGCACAGATAGTCTTTATTAGTTTCAGCTTGACTGTTCAAGATAGCTCCTTTTATTCCTTGTTTGTCTTTGCTCCATCGCCAATTCTCCTTTTCCCCCCTCACTTTTTTTCTTCATCTAATGTGCTCTTATTCCAAGTTGACTCCTTTTTCTCATTTTCTTCTTATCCTTATCATGAGATCCTCTTCATACCCCACTACATGTTGCTTTTCCAAAGCTTCAAATTTGCTTTGAAAGTCATGTGCATTTAATGAAAAAAAAAACAGGAATAAAATAGTTCTTGGGGGATTTTGTAGTGAATGTAGAATTGAATTTTAATGACTTTGGAGACATTTCAGTGAACAAAGTGACAATAAATAAGTCCACAGTATAATTATCAGACAAACACTATGAAGCATAAAAGTGAAACACTCAGCGTGATATTGTAAGATAGTGTCTTGAAATTGAAAAATGCAAACCAATAATTCTTTGAGCTTAGAAGTTGAGAATTTTCTCTTTTAATGCAGATCCAATTTAAGAAAAGAAAGAAAAAATGTGTGTAAAAGGTACTTGTTGACTGGACTTAGAAGTCTCATCTGAAGGCATGATGGATCACAGCTAGGAAGGGACAGAAGTATATCTCTTCTTGCCTTTCTTGTAGTTGGGTAATCTGGCCATGCGAAGATGAATGTCATGTGAGATGAAAGTAGAGTGCTGTTCTCCACCTTCCTATATTCTCTGTCAGACAATGACAGATTGTGATGGTTAGAAGTGTGCGAGTGAACATGGAGAAACCAGACTTCCTGTGACCCCAGGAACAGAAGTCCATTTTTGACATGGAGGAGTAAAGATCACTTCTAAAAGTGAAAAAATGAGAGAGAGAAAATGGCAAGAAAGTTTAAATTTAAAAAAGAAAAAGAGAGAGGAAAAACTGCAAGGATTTCTGGTGCCGTTGAATATATTTCTGTGAATCCTTTGTCTGATGTTTCCTACAGTTCCACCACTTCCTGTCCCCCTTGCACTGGAGGAGAGTTCACTTGGAGATGAGGTGGACTGTTGATTGTATGGTGTTAGGTGGATCATTTTATGTTCTGCAACTGCAAACATCATAACCAGACAAAAATTAACTCAAAAATGTCTGCAATGAGGATACGTAAAAGAGCTGGATCTCACTGTATGAATTGTCTTTATCTTGGATTCCATTATTACCCATCACTTTGATAAAACCATAATCCATTTTTTCCATCTAGAGCTAAACATTAATAATCAAAGGTTACTGGGTTTGCAAAAGTCCTGCACCAGAGTAAACCCAAAGTACTTGTGCTGATAAAGGAGGAATGATAAAATATGCAACATGGTTTTACTTCTAGTTTAAACTAATACAAAAAAGGGGAAAAAAGGCCATTTATAATATGTATAGAAACTGTTTCTGTAATAAATAAATGGAGCATGGGTTTGCTTTTTGACCATTTTGAATGGTGAAAAAAATAGAATAATAAAAACTGTAATATTATCTTTTACATATACATATGTATGGTAAATTTATTCATGGTGGTGGTATTCAAGAAAATGACACCCCAAAACATCACAGTTAAGTGGTTTTTTTCTTATTAAAAATACATAATTAAATGTGATTGTTTTTCCCCACTTAACATTTAATTCAACCACCACAGAAAATTTTGAAAGATAGATTTTTTAAATTTTCAGCTGAAAAATATGAACCCATCGATATGCTGCATGTAATGTAACTGAGATTTAGACAGCAGTGTTCAGGCACATTCTTGTCTGTTATTCACACTTAACAACCACAATTACCTGCCTGAAATCGTGAGGCGATCAGATCACGCAAAGCTGTTTTGCACACAGTCCTTTAGGGATGAAAGAAGAGGAAAAAATGGCGATCAAACTAAAATTCAAGCAGAACTGATGTAATCAGTGATTCGCATGGCTGAACAGCCACTTATGAAGCTCTCTTACATCTCGTGCCTCCGCTGATCCAGTGTGTTTAATTGACCAGCAATAAGGTCACCTACCGTCAAAGGTTTTGAACTGTAGACGGTGCTAAGGAGCATATGAGTGCTCACAAAGGGTTTGCATTTCGACATCCTAAACTGACTGTCTCTGATAAGAAAAGAGAGCTGGTGTTTGAACACTTCAAGGTGTGCTTGGGTAGGGATTTCCTATTACAATCTGCTACTTCCGTCTGCCTTGGTGCATTAAAGTACCATGAAGGGTGGAGGATGATGTGGGATAAAAGAAAAACAGATGAGATTAGGAAAATGGAGGAGATTAACAGCAATTATAAGAAAAGAGAAATATTTTAGAGCTGAAAAGGCAAGCAGACGACACCAAGGACAAAGCAGATGACAAATTGGATGAAAGTGGGAAGAGAAGAGGAGAAGCCATCAGATTTTTTAGGTTAGACTTGGGATTTGATAATAAAAGGAAGAATAGATAACACAAAGAGGAAATTATGATAGACATATCAGAAATTAAAAGGCAGAAGAATGAGACAGAAGATGAAGGATGAATGACATGGAGGCAGAAATAAGGAAGTGGGAGTGTTGTCAGGGTAAGGAGCAAAAAGAACAGTTCTATTACAGTGTCACGATGGTCAACGGTAATGGGTGGTAATAATAAGTTGGAGACAGCTTTATAGAATTAGAGCTGGGAGAGCACTCAGCACAGCCACAGGGGGTCTGCTGATGGATGTGTCGCACAGACACCCACGCATTAATTGTCAAAAAATTAAAAAAAAAATACTAGAAACACATGCTGAGGAGCTGCTAGGATTCTTATAGGGATAGGTCTGTATTGGGAGTAAAGAGGAAAAGATGCAGAGATGACAGAGAGGTTAAGGCTGGATAAAAGGGATTTAAAGTTGTGTGTTTGGACCATTTACCAACACTGCAACCAAACTGTTTTCTTTTTACTTGTTCACAGTAAACCACAAGTTTAGCCATATTGGGCATGAGGGAGAAATTGTGGGGTTTTCTTATTGTTTTTCATTTTCCTGGAGCACATCACTGCGTATATCCCAAAATGCTATTATGTCTACATGTAGGTAAGAGGAGGCAAAAATGTGTTTTTATCTTGTGATTTGAACTGAGAATATGTCATTAAGATGATCACTGGTTTAAAAAAATGCAGAATGAATAACTTTGTAAACTTAGAGAAGACCAATTATAACTAATCTTTGTTCCTCATGAGCTTCAGTGCTGAAGTAAGATGGTTGGCTCTTGATCCTGCCTGATGGTTTTCTTTCTTTTTTTCTTTTTTGAGAACTTCATACATGGATGGTCTTGACATGCAATATTAGCATGTCTTGTCACTCTGTGCATGAAGCTTTCACATCTCATGACCATACCAACCTTGTACCATGTATGATATTCTGTATTGAGTGACAGATGTAGCAAAGAGTATGTAATCCTGCCAGTGATGCTGACATTAGGGGTACTTTACTCTAATATGACAGTGGATAGTAGACTTCTGATGTTCCAACATTACAAAGCAGGCTGTAGGAGTTTTGTTATGGATGGTTGTAGATTTTGTCCTTGCATGGTGTTTTTTTTTGTTTGTTTTGTTTTGTTTTGTTTTTGTTTTTTTGTATGTCATGAACTTCTATGGAGTGTGCAAACAATAAAAAAAAACAAAACAAAACTGGTGTGTAAAAAATACCAAGACATTGCATCTGTTTCAAAGAAATCCACTTTTCAGCTGATCAGTTTACCTCACATACACTATTGTATCCCATAATGCTTCACATCTGCACTAGAATGCAGCACACATCACATACTGTGTTATATGTGCAATAAGTAGTTTGTGGCTTCTAAAATGGCCATTATTTCCCAGAACCTGGAAGTGGTAAAGCATTTTTTTTTGTCTTTGTAGAGCATTTATATTTGGCTGTTACAGTAAAAACTGTAAAAATAAGGATCATTTATTTGAGATCAAAGTTAAGGGATAGACTTCGTAAAACCCATGCAAATCAAAGGCAAACTTGTGCTGTCGTTGGTTTGGCTAGTATTAGCTGCTTACTTTAGATGGTATTTGAACATGAGCGAAATTATATTTGTTTATTAATTAAAAGAATTGGGCTGATTTTAGTGTAATGTCCTGTTTACATGTATAACTGAACACTTTTTAAACGGCTGAACTACATAACGAGAAAGTTGCAAGTGGAAACCACCTAACCCTAACCACACTTCCAGATAGCAACATTGAATCCATCTGGTTTGTAGCAAAAAAATGAGAGAAGGTCATCTGTTTAACTCCCAGCTGGTCTACCAGTAATAACTTGTAGCCGTGTGCGTGTGTGTGTGTGTGTGTGTGTTTTAAGCTGTGTAAAACTAAGAACAAGCTTGAGGATCTGTGTGATCTAACCAGTA
>JAOWBL010000004.1:11882263-11916924 GCA_028564865.1 Zenarchopterus dispar
GTGTGTGTGTGTGTGTGTGTGTTTTAAGCTGTGTAAAACTAAGAACAAGCTTGAGGATCTGTGTGATCTAACCAGTAAGAGGCTTAGTGTCTGTACTGGGACTGACTGGGCTGAAGTCTGGAAGAAACAGGGGGCCCGTCACACAGCAGCATACAGATTTCTTTAAAATTCCATACTTGTGAGGACTCACGTTTATTATTGCACTGAATACAAGTCTTATCATCAACGGAAATCTGAACATTTAAATTGGTAAGCAGCTACCGTATTAACTGTTTACTAGGTGATAAAAATGTCTGAGGAATGTCTTGAGGAAAAAGATTTCTTCTCACAAAGTTAAAATCACTTGAGGGTAAACACATGCACACTATATGGATGTCATCATGAAGGCATGTGCATTTAACGGTACATAAATGTCTAAGGGAAAAGAATGCCCACATTTATTCAGAAAAGCTTCAGTAACTGCACAGTTATCACTATTTAAAATCCTCAGACTTGAGCAGGGAGGATTGAAAAACAGACAGATGGAGAACAACATGGACAGAAGAAAGAGAAAAGACAAAGACAGAAGAGTGTGTGCAACTGCTACAGCAAGGATTGATTAATTTGGGCTATTAAGCTATAACACCAGATCATAGTCTGGTCCCTCTGGCCATATTACGGTGACATGATGAAGCGCCTGTATTAGCCATGGGAGAGTTCTAGTGATGCAGATAATAGCCACGTCCCAAGAGACTTGCAGAGAAAATTAATGCTGCTGTCTCAGACGCACAGGCATGGATGCAAATGTGCATGTACACACACATCCTTGAACACTGAAAGAATGTTTCGCAAATATGCAGACAGAGGCAGGAAATGATTCCCACACACACTGCTGGAGATATAGTGATACAGATTACCACAACTGCAAATGCACATTTTGCACTTTTTGGTGTAACTTCATGATAAACTAATATATATCTTTTAATCAGCATCTCCTTTTGCCTGCTACACTAAGTCAAAATTAGGTAAAATGAATGGGGATTATTCTGTGTTGACACATGTGCATAGAGACTTTTTATTATTTGTTGACCTAATAAACCATTTTGAAAAGTCACTTGTATTACTCTTTTATACTACACATCTATTTTTTTAGCAATATGTGAAGGGTATTATTTGAAATTTGCCAATGGCATGGACATGTTATAACTGTTTTTGTCTGAAACTGGAAAACAATAGGCATGTCATCGTTTAAGAATATCAATGTGAATTTCTTCTTAATCCCATCTCCGAAACGTCAACACACAGAAAAATGTAAATGATTCTGAAATTGATTTTTAAAACATCTTATTGTAGAATGTGTAACAGCAGTCTTGATCAGTGTAAAACTTACAAAATTCTTTCACAATAAAAGCTCAAATTGTTATTGAATCTGAGGATGCAGCATTCTTGCATGGCATGAAAGTAGTTTACATTACATGAAACCATCATAAAATCAGTATTTTTGTTTTTCATGTTTTTTTCGACACACACACACACACACACACACACACAAACATTGTTTTGGTGTTCCTTGCATTAATCTGGTAATTGTAATGCAACAGACCCCAGGTGAGCCTTACTTGACTCAACGGTTTCTAAACTCCTTTGAATTTTCTGCTTCAATTTCAATTTTTGAAGTTCATGGTTTGTTTTAATAATTGAAAATACACAATAGGGAGAAAGAAATTAAAAGACACTATCCAATCAGGACTATGGTTAAAGAATAAAATTAACAGTTTTCGACTGTTGGTACTTCACTGAAGTTGTGTAAAGCAAATCCAATAGGTTTGTTCACTCAAGGTACTGAAACTATTGCACACAAACAGTTTTAAAAATACATATTTCGATATGCTGCTTTATACTGTACTTTGAACTTGTCACAAAATAAATGGATGTTTTTCTGCCTACAGAATAAAACTTTACTGCTTACCTTCAACAAAACCTATAAGAGGCTTATGTAGACCAAATGCATAGTTTAAAACTAATCTTGTGACCATAAATGTAAGAGATTGTTTGGGGCCCCTTGGCATATTTCAAATGTATTTTACTTTCCTTAAATGGCCTCTTGTAAATGCTTGTTATCTAATAGCGTGGTCTCTTGTGTTTTCTCTACCTAAGTGGGAGGAAATCGGTGAAGTAGATGAAGACTATGCCCCCATCCACACCTACCAAGTGTGCCGCGTGATGGAGCAGAACCAAAACAACTGGCTCCACACCAACTGGATCCTGACTGAAGGTGCTCAGCGGGTATACATTGAGCTCAAATTCACCCTGAGAGACTGCAACAGCCTGCCCGGGGGGGTCGGGACCTGCAAAGAGACCTTTAACATGTACTACTATGAAACAGATGGTGATGAGGACGAAGTGGAAGATGGAGAGATGAGAGATGGTGTTGGCATGACGGAGGAGGAAGAAAGGGCAATGAAAGAAAACAGATACATCAAAATTGACACCATAGCAGCCGATGAGAGCTTCACTGAGCTGGACCTGGGGGACCGCGTCATGAAGCTCAACACTGAAGTCCGGGATTTAGGTCCTTTGACCCGAAAGGGTTTCTACTTGGCATTTCAGGATTTGGGGGCCTGCATCGCTTTAGTCTCAGTGAGAGTTTTCTACAAACGCTGCCCATTCTTGGTGAAAAGCCTGGCTGAGTTTCCTGACACCATCCCAGGCTCAGAAGCATCGCAGCTGGTGGAGGTAGTGGGCCACTGCGTCAATAACTCCCTGCCTTTATACGAGCCCCCTCGGATGCACTGCAGCACAGAGGGAGAATGGCTGGTGCCCATTGGGAAGTGTGTTTGCAGACCAGGATTTGAGGAAATTAGCGGATTGTGTCAAGGTGAGAGTTTAACATTTAAGAAACTGCTGAATAACAATTTCATGATGGGTGAATTGAAAAATTATTTATTGAAGTTTTTTAATTAATTAAATTGTCATAGTTTGAAGTCTCTCCTCCCTCTAAAAGCATAACTGTCTTCACGTTTTCTGACTCCTTAGGTTTGAGATTGCAGATGCACGTGTTTGTTTTGGCTGCTATCTTCATCCTGTCTTTTTTTCATATCTGTGCACATGTTTATTTTTGGTACGCTGTTCTGGTGTGTGCACTGATCTGTTTATTCTTTCACTAAGAGTGTTTCCTACAGTATGTGTGTGTGAGCCTGTGTTTCTCCTTTGCTTAGTGGAGGGTATTCCCCAGAGTCCTGCAGCACTTTGCTGCTCTCATAAAGCCGCTGTTCTGCTCCAACTTGTGCCCAAACAAACATCGACCTTAACTGCCATTTCTATGGGTACCCAGGGCCTCTGTGCCCCCCAACCTCCCACCCCCCACCTCCTTGAATCCTCTCCAGACTTTTCACTGTCTTTCGACTTACTTGCTTTTCCCACTTGCGTTCACTCTATTTATACAACCCAGAGCAGCTCTGAATACAATGGAGACATTTAGATTCCAGAGAACACCTATTGCAGCATCATAAACTTGTGTGAAACAGGAATTTTAAATTTTAGGTATCGTATACCTCATGAGTATTTATCTTCACATATAGTCAGATTACTTAAGATCGATACTTAAACAGGGAATGAAACCATTTATCTTGAACACAAAAGGTCGACATTGAAACATTCATATATTTGCCAGACTTTTTTTTTTTTTTTTTTTAACAACGGAAGCAGTGGTTTAGAATACTGTTGGGTTTTCCACATCTTGTGGTGATGACTCAAGTTGAACTTCTCGCACATCGAGAATTAAAGACTCAAGTCAGAGTCCCAATAGAAGAGTTGAAGGCAGTCTTTATTTAATTGTTCCATTAAAAAGAGAATACCCTCTCTGGGTATGAAATGAGATTTTGGCTCAAGTGGAGAAGATTTAGTGACTTGGGGTCTTGTTCATGAGTGGAAGGAGAATCGAATGGGAGATTGACAGGTTGATTGGTGCAGCTTCTGCAGTAACGTAGATTCTTTATCATTTTGTTGTGGAAAAGAGGGAGTTTAGCCTAAATGCGAGGCTTCCTGTTTACTAAGCAATGTTCCTACCCTCACCTATGGTCACCAATTGTTGGTAGTGACCAAAAGAATAAGATTGCTGACACAAGCAGCTAAAAAGAGTTTCCTCTGCAGGTTGGCTGGCCCCTACCTCAGAGATGGGATGAAAAGTTGCAACATTTGGGAGGGACTTACTGTAGGATATGTAACAGCAGAAGTAGAGGCACTACTCGTCTGCATCAAGAAAAGCCAATTGACATGGTTCGGGCATCTGGTGAGGATGCCCCTGGACACTTCCCTTGGGAGGTGTTTCAGGCATGTCTAACTTTGAAGAGGCCCCAGGGAAGACCCAGGACACGCTGGAGAGATTACATCTCTCAACTGCCCTAGGTACACCTTGGTATTCCACCAGAGGAGCTTGCTGGGGAGAGGGAGGCCTTGGGCTGTTTGGATAGGCTGCTGCCCCTGACCACAGATAAGCGGAAGTAATGGATGGATGGATACCCAGTGCGAATGTTCTTGTTTTCTTCCCTCCCATCAAATATGACATTGTGTGTACACCATCAATGACAAGAGCTACTATGGCCATCCCACATGTGAATATGGTGTTTTTTGGAATAAAGTTTAGCTATGTCCACTACATACACAAAGCAAATAATAGTGTGCAGTGTCTGTAGTTGCAGAAATCAAAAATTGTGGGTTGACCTCAACTAAATTTATTCAACAACTCAATAAAGATTAATTGCTTAACAGTTTAAATAGTTAGCATTAGCATTATGGATTGTTGTCCAATATCATCTCTGTGTTACAAAGTTTACAATCCCTTTAAAGTTTTCCACGCCAAACACTTAAAAATGTTGAAAATATGATTTTAAACATTTATTTACTAGACATTCTTGTTCAGTTTACACTGAGTGCTGTTTTTACAGCAACAAAAGGAACATTTGCGTTATTTACTTATCCCCATTCTTTTGCATCTATCTTCTAAAGGTAACTGAGAGAACTGAGTGTTATTAACTTAAGCTACTGGCTGGGTGCTGATCTATTATTGTCAGTGTAATGTTATTATGTCACTCACGTACAAGATCAATATTAATAAAATTTAAAAAATAGCACTACTGATGATAATCCTGTAGCTACATGCTTTGAATTTCTTAGATAATACAAAGTTCTAAGTGACTGGATGACATGCAGAAATTTATAAAGTATCCATTACAATAATAAAAGGCTTGAGACTTGAACTTGCAGAAAAATGACTTCTGAACACCTCTGATATCATCTGACAATTAACTAGTTTTCCATCTAGCTTTCATGCAACAAATTAAAAACAAACTCATGAGTTATGTCTTTATACTAAACAGTAGTTCAGGTTACTTCCCATTGTTTGGCTTGAAGCAATTAAAGTAGCTTATCGTGTGTCATCAGAATTTTCGACGTCTCTTTAACATAAAGAAAACTGGCTGCCAGGACCACGTGTATAAAAGAAAGAGGCTTTAGGAATCAATTTCAGTTGAATTTGTTGTGATTGTTTCATTAACCATGTTCATTTATCACTGAATATGTTTAATTTCTAAAAACAGAAATATATATTTTTTATTTATAAATAAGGCAAAAAAGCACATCAGGCAAGCTTTTTTTAAAAATAGTTTGCTATTTTAAATTTTTTACCTTTTCAATCAAACTTTCCTAATGCAGCATTTCAATATACATATTACAAAACCTTGACTGAAATGTGACTTTGGTCCCCACAAAGTCCCTTTTTAAAACTAAAACCTAGCCAAGCTGTGATCAGCTCCCGCCAATTAAACAATACTACATGGCTGCTGTTTAGGGAGAGTGAGCCATCTCTGCAGTAGCTTCATTTCATCAAACATGGAATCTCTGTGGGGAGATCATTAGGAAACAGCTGTCAGTATGCTGCTGGTCTTCCTGGAGCCATACTGCCACAGACTGAACAGTCACCCCTCATGTAGGGCTGACAATGGCTGTGTTATGTCCTCAATTCTAGTACTACTTACTACTACTGTTAATGCTACTTGGACCTATGTGTATCAGTGATGCATGATATTTCTGCAGTCAACAATACTGTGTTTGCTGTAGATGAAGGTACCACTGCAGCCCTTTCATCTCAGAATGACTGAAGGAAGAAAGCAGTACATCCACAGGTAGATGGTTTGAAAGAATAATTGGATAAGCAGATTTGGAAGCAAAGAGAAAAGAACTGGACAGGAGGTGCACTGAGAAAGGAACAGACACACAAAAGATTAAATAACTTCTAAACAGTGCTGTGATTACCAGCCATTAGCTTGCCTCACAATTATGCACAGCTAATTACAGACTTCCACCATTTGACTAATTTGGCTTGATGAGTGGGTGAACTGAAGGCTCCAGGAGAGAAGTATATTTGTGTCTTTACACGTAAATGCAATAGGCAGTTGTTTGTTTTTAGTTGTGCTGAAGTTGTTATGTCATGCAAATACCTTTTTTTATGTAAGATTCTATAAGCTGCAACTCTTTTGTAGGCCATTATTGTGGCTGCAGGATGGGAATGATTCTCAAAACTATGGGTGGATTCTTATGTAATCAGATGTGAATACATTTGCAAATATAAGACCTCTTGTTGTAATTTGCATACTGTGCATATGTTCATATTTTGTGCATAAAACCAAAAGCAACAGTGAGAGATTTTGCAGCATTTAGAGCCAGACCGGGCAGCCCAGCGGTAAGACCGAAAGTAAGAGAGATGGTCAGAAATGGAATTCCCTGTGTACTCCTATTCAGGCGCGTGAGGATTTTAATTTGAGACTGTGTGACAGAATAAAGATTCAGGTTTACCTGTTACTTTTTTTAAATGAGTTCCAGAGTGTTTTGCATTCCAGGAACATGAAGTTATGCGATATGTAAATTTTTGCCATTATGGCTGTTTTTGGGATAAAAACATCTTGAATGTAATGGTCCGTATTCGCAACAAATGAGCACAACACACTTCTCACAATTAATGAAGCAACCACATATTTTTTTTTCTTTTTTATATGCAGATTAGCCTAAACTGACAGTCTTTGAAAGTGTCTACAGAGAGAAGCATGGCAGGATTTTCCCTCTGGCAGCTTTGTAACCATATGTCTTCACTGCCTTAGTAAACACTTTTTCATGTGCATTTCAGTCACTCACATTGGAGCGTGAAGTGTTGAATTCTTGTTTTGAGGCATTGAAAGACTGTCTGTCTGGACTTCATGCTGTGAGGAGGAGTCATGTATTTTGTGTCTTTTTGAGAAAGTAAGAGCATAAACTTTTTTTTGATACAAAAAGGTTTATTGAACCCTTATTGGGTGTAGTGGTTTTACTGAGTGTGGGCAAAAAAGGTTGAGCATGATATTCTATGTGCTTTGTGAAACCGATTTAAGGTTGGAATAGTACAAATGTTTATGAATAAAAGGATTATAGGGAACAGGCTGCAAAAATTCAGACTTTGAAACAATGTCTGCCTCGTATTTTTTGAGCTGCATTTTACCACCGCAAAAATATGAGATCAGGAAAATCAGAAGAAAACAAAGAAATTGGCATTAAGGATCTTTTTTTCTACTTCTTTGTAAAAATCTTATGTAGATAGTTACTTGCATCCATATTCAAATTTTAAAATCTAGTTTTGCTAAAAAAAAAAAATTATATATATAGATATATATCTCTATATCTGTCTGTCTATCTATCTATTTACATATATATATATATAAATGAAAGCTATTGTCCAAAACACATGCAACTGCAGCTTGGGGGTTTGGTTGTTTTTATTCATTTTCAGAACCATGGACAGCACTCTTCAGTTGTGGGGATTTTCAGGAAGTGACCTCATTTTTGTAAGGTTAAAGGTTATTGCACTGATAAAACAGAATGTTGAGGGGGAAAAACATTCCCTCCAGCCATCTTTACTAGCCCATCTGTACATTTAGGTAGTTACATGTCAGCTGTTTTAAACCTTAGCTGGTGTTTAGCTGTTGGTAGACAGTTACAAAGCGCAGTCACTGCCTCAGTAGTTGCAGTGTATATGACTGTTTTATATGGTATTTGTGTCATACACGGTCATGTGACATATTTGGAATTAGCATGAGAAGTAATTTCATAATGTGCATGGTTGTACTTTGAAGTGCAGTCTTCAAAGAGAACCTATTTTCTATAAAGTGCTGTTCAAGTTTAAACATTGCTTGATGTTTTCAGGTGTGTTTTGTGTTTGGAAGAAAAAAAATCAATTTTTCCTCTTACTCCCCATATGTGTGGCTCAGTCAAAAACAAATCACCCTCTGACTACAAATAAACATGCATTTTGACTGGGAATTAACCACAAGTCCATTTTTGTTTTTATTTTGACAGCCCTACAGCATACTGATGTTGATGTTTCTCTTGTAGTGTAAATTGTTTTTAAAAAATGCCTTATTTATTGTTGATTAAAACTGAATGGTGAATAATAATTAGACTTTCTCATAGCATCTCCAACTCTAGCCTACATCTAGCATCCCTTCCACACAAACGCTGGTTGTTTGGAGAGCGGGCACTTGGATTTTGTCACAATGAAAGCTGCAGGGAGCAGAGGAGAGAGGTAGTCCGCAGGGAATGAAAGCAGTGTGTTTTTCTGTTCTGGTCAGTTGTATGTGTGCTTTGTTATCACGTCCCCAAAAGAAAGGAACTAAACCAGTTTTTAAGGGCTTTGTATGTGGATGCCTTTTTAGTATGGCTATACATATGCTCAATGATGTGGACATTTGTGTGGATCCTGGCTGTATTGTCTTTTCTGTTGCCTAGTAGACCATGATTGAATGCAGCCCTAGTAAAAGGAGGACAGGACCCCATTTTGGACACCTCTTTCACCTTGTTCTTGTCTTTCTTTTTCTCTTTTAGTGGTTTCTATTTCACATTCTTTCTTTTACCTGTTCTTCTACTTTGTGCCTTGTCTTTTTTAATACCTTAGTTGTTCATTATCCGTCCTTATTGTTGCCATATATCACTCCTTATTCCTTTTTTCTATTTTTTACTGCTTTTAACTGCTTGTCATCCATTCATTCCCTTTTTCCTTTTTTATTGCTACCATCTACATTTGCACTTACCTGTTTTTTTTTACAAATTCCTCTAAATTTTCATTTTACTTCTTTTTCCGTCAACACACAAACTCGACACACTTCTTTTTCAAATACCCATCTGCCTTCACACAGACACAAGAATACATGTGAGTGTTTCTCTGAAAACAAATTCTCTTTATGGAGACATTCAGCCACAAAATGCTAATTTCAAT
This sequence comes from Zenarchopterus dispar, assembly GCA_028564865.1. Classification (NCBI taxonomy): domain Eukaryota; kingdom Metazoa; phylum Chordata; class Actinopteri; order Beloniformes; family Zenarchopteridae; genus Zenarchopterus; species Zenarchopterus dispar. The sequence continues at coordinate 11,891,541 of JAOWBL010000004.1, forward strand.
CTCAGTTACACTAGTACTGGCATGAAATGTGCCATGGGCCTAGTTTTTTGGTTTGCTCCTGTCTTTTATTTTGAAGGGCTGTTTTTGATTGTGGTTTGACTTCCCTTTCTCCTGTCCGTCCTGATTATTTGCACCTGTGTCTTGTTAAGTTGTTTGTATATCTTGCTTTGTCTTCCCCTTGCTCGTTGCTAGTTCGTTTTTGTGTTTCTCCCTGCTTCCGGTCTTGCTGGCAATCTTGGTTTTGCTCATCCTGGGTTCATAGCTATTTCTTTGTTTGACCCAATAAACTTGAGTTTTTTTATATTCCCCATTGTGGGTTCTGTTTGGTGCCAGCGGCAGCCTGACAAAATGTTGGATTTTTAACTATTCATTGTTCCATATGTCTCCTTTAGAATTTAAATAATTGTTAATCATAATACCATGTGTTGTAGTTTTTTGTTTCAGTTGAACAAATCCCATGAAAATACATTTGTTTATATTAACATGGTGATGCTGTCCTTGTTGTTTGAGAAAGAATGTTTCAAACCACTCAAGATATTATAAATATGATCATGTAGGCATTTATATACAACTTTAAGTGAGGATAAATGTTGCTAGGCTGAAGCATTGTCATCAAACTAAGACTGAAAGGAGTAAGAGAGCTTGTCAATAGTTAAATGGATGAATGGATGAAACAGCGGGATGACTACAGAAAAGAGAACTGGAACCAAAACAAGGGGACACAAGATAAATTGTAGATTTCACACCAAAGGGTTTGAGGGCAGAGAGATGAATGAGTGTTGTTTTGGGGATCCTGGTGACAGAGGAAGAATAACTGAGGGTAGAAGTGGGCAGAAAGATGAAAAGATGGATGATGAGAAGAAGGGAGGGTGAGGATTGAGCTCAGCCTCATTGTGACTTGAACTGAGTGTGGGAATAATGGTTGAGTGGAGCAATGAAAGAATGTATGAATTATGGGCCAACTGAATTTTTCTGGGCAGAGGAGGGTGACAGGTATCCAGCTTTTGAGGACGATACTGTCAGAAAAGGGCATCATAATGGAAAAGGAATCTTAATAAATCAAGAAGTAATTTGGTAATGTAGAGCTCTAAATAAGGTGCACTTCAAAAACAATTCCAACTAAAAAGTGAATGTCCATTAAAAGTTTCACAGAATCTTTTTTTAAAACGTTTTCCTGACCTTTATACCCATTTTTGCTGGTGAGATTAAAATAACTCAATATTTCTAAAATAATGCTGATTCTATATTTTTATTCAAGAACTTGCATGCTGCAAGGCAGTGCTGCATAACTTCCTGTGCTGGCATTTAGAGGAACACAGAGGAATTTGGATTCCATTTATCAAAATTACACAATATAGGATGGCTTATAGAAGTTGCTACTGATGCCCTTTTCTTCAGCAGTATCAGCCAGTGCTTCCAATACTGGTATCGGTATCGACACCGCTCTTAAAAACAAAGCCATGTAAGCTTAGTGAAATAGTGTAAAGATGATTTCAAAGCTTAATGTAATACTTGATGGATGGAGAAGGGATTTACAGAAGTGTGCAGCAATTGAGAAAGGACTGGGTCCTGAGCTGGAAGAAGAAGAAATAAGGGTTGGCCAAAATATTGGAATGACAGACCTGAATAACCCTTTTGAAGACAGAAAAGGAGTGCCGTGGAATCCTGAGATTAAACGCTTTGTGATGTGGAAATTCAGGCTACACAGAATTCCCTTGACTAAAGAAAAAAGACTTGGAGGCACAATGTGGGCAACTAAGTTTGTGGAAGATAGTAGTGGAAGTTGGGGGGTGGGTAAGATCATCCATAGAGGGAAGAGCAAAAGAGGGCAGTGGGGGGAATATAAATGAAATGAGGACAGCTGTTGGTGTCATCAATTAACGGAATTACTCAGAATAAAAGAGATAAAATAGCCCCTCCCTGGTGGAATAATGAAACCATGGAGTATTTTGTTCAGATAATATTCTTTAAGTGTGTCATGGGTAGCGCAGGATTCCCCTAGACGCTGCTTTGTTTGAGCGCTCAGGCTCCCCTCATGATCCTCTGCGTTTTGCCCGCCTGTCAGACATCACTGGAACATATGTCAAACTTGATCTCGTCGCAGTTGTGGCGCTGGCATCAGAAACTGCCTCGCTGGAGTCAAATACGAGTGCACTTTCTGCCCTTTCTCCCTGGGGAATCATGGGATAGTGAAAGGCGCAGCTAACACTTGCCTTGTGAGACTTGTGGTCGATGATGTGGTGACAAGGGTGTTGCAACCGCTTGCATAACACGGAGATACACTCATGATCTTGGCAGCATCTGTCATTTCAAACGCATGTTCTGATAAGGATATAGGTTCCAACACCATACTTGGTGTGGGAGATTTATCTGTTCCTTTTTTTTCCCTTTTATTTTGGAAGATTACTATTCAATCTCAAATGTTTTTTTCTTTCATATGGAGCACTTTATTTCCTTTCTGAGGTATTTTTCTAAGGAACTATTCAGCCTCAAACAGTTTTAGACAAAGATAAGGAATATTGCGCAAAAACATTTTTCTTTCCCATTTGACTCTCATCTAAACACACAAGTTCACTGTTATTTATTTCATTTGTGCATTGGATGCAAATAAGCAGCTTGACCTTATGCCTATTTTTATTTATTTTTACTAGAAATCAGTGGATCTGACATCCAGTTGCATTTTAAATTAGATATTTTCCATCCTGTGTCTGTCTTTAAAGATGTTCTGATTTGAGCTAAACTGTATCCAATTACCATAGCAAGCATGGAAGTTGTCATCCTTCGGCATGGTGAATGAAAATCTGCAAGTGGCAGGAAGCAATCATCTCACGATAAAAAGGCTGTATTTCTTAAGCAAACAGATGTACTCATCGTCTTGAATTTTGTTCATTTTGAAACTCTGAATGTTTCGTTTACAAAATGAACCCAATTTTCCTGCATCTGTCTTAGTTTCTTCCTCCTTTCTTCCCACCCCCTCCACAACATCCCATCATCTCAACGTAGAGATGCTGTCATGACAACTAAAGTGCTTCCTGAGTGCTTGTTGGGTAAACTGACTTTCCCAGAAGTGCTTCCTCCCTTTTACCCTTCCCCCTATTGATGCGTATGCACAGTCACATTTTTCTTTTCACCAGTATTTGTGAGGACTTTTGAGTCTTTTAACCTGGCCCTTTACTTAACCAACATAGCAAATGTATTACACACATGTATTTCCCTGGCATAAAAATCTCAAACGCCACCCTTAAAGCTGACGCGTTTTTGAAGAAATGCAAGGAGGCTGCAGAGTCCTCACAAAGATAGATATGTAAGCGCTCACACACTCACATGGAAACACAGAGCTGAAGTTGGTGAAATATTAATAAAATTCTTCATTTGGCGCTGCTAGCTTCTTTCCATGAAAGCCCCGTCGTCTCCAGAGTCCCAGGCAGCGCTTAGGATTGGGGAGACTGATATTTACGGACTCTTCTAGTGCATTAAGCTCAGATGATACATTTCCCAAATAATACCAGATTATTGATAAATAATGAAATAAACCAGTTTACAGTTGTCCTATTGAATTTGGTTCTCCTTCAACCAGAGGATGAAACGTTTTACATGTATGCACTTATTTAACTCTAAATGTGACATTTATGGACTTGGATATAAGTCACTTGTACACATTGTCTGTGCATTTTATGAGCCAGATTAAAACTGATGGATTTAGATGGGTCAAAATGTTTTTTTTTGTTTGTTTGTTTGTTTTCATATTCCACTGTCAGAACCCAACAAAATTCTGCACATTGAGGAAAATTTAGAGTAAAACCAATACGCAAACTATTCAAATGAAATATTCTGCCTTGCAGGCCATTTGCTCTTGGTTTGGTAGGGAAGTTATATCCTCAAGTTTCTGTAACAGGACACTGCATGAAATCGGTTTCTATGGGCGGTTTGTTTTTAGGTGCAAGACTACGAGATAAAACTTTGCTAAAGAACTTGAGCAGAAGCTTGAGTATAGAGGACAAAACCTTTGGTGAGTTACAATGAAGAAATGTTTGTCAAACCTATAGGGTCCAGACACTAGCCCTGACACTAAAAGTATGAAGTTGGGATTTTGATTAATTGTGGGTGTATTAGTACTGGAGGTAAATGGCTAACAGTTGGTACTAAATTGTGCCTTTTTCAATTTGGCAAGCTTTTGCAATGCTTTATCATCCGTTTCCCACTCAGCATCGCACAAACTCCAATAACAACTTCAACCGAGCTGCCGGCGGGATATTTGCCTGGCAGTCGAAGCAGCTCGCAGTTCAGTCTCTTTTTCCAAGAACGTAATCTCCATCGAGCCGCCAATCTTGTGATGAGAGGATGACACAGGAGGCATGGTCAGTTTATCATGTTATGAAATGAATGCAGGCCTTTGTTTGCAGTCCCTGGAGTGTTTAATAGACTATTAATAGCTGGAATTAAATGCAGATATAAAGCAAAGTGTTGAAATTGGAAAATAGAGTGACAGTTGATTAACTTAATTACCCTCCACGCGTGGTCACTTGATTTTTTTTTTTTCCTTTTCTCTCCATTATTATGATTTTTTTTTAATGGTTAATCTTCCAAGATGGACTTTCATTGATCCACTAAATATTTTTTTGTTCAGAACCTATTGAGACAGCTTGACCCCTCAGTCTGTGCTTGATTGTGAGAATAAATGGTTGCTGAACAATAACGTGCTCTGTTATCCCACAGACAGGAAGAACCCATTGACTTGATTGTATATTATTATGGTATTATCATCTGTCTTTGTTTGTGTTCACACAGAGATCTTTGCAACTGTGTGCTAGGAATGGCACTCGCACATGCACTGGCGTTCTTGAAAACAACAATACTTGACACTATGAAGCTTCCAATCACGCACACACAGAATTAGACCAACACACGTTGTGTTTATGTTCCTTAGAGCAGTAGTTTGCTGTGGGACAAATGCAGGAAGAGGATATTTATGTGCTTCCTTCACTAGTTTATTAGTCTTATCAGCTGACAATATAGAAATTTCATTGGCTTTTTTTTTTTTTTTACTGTTTTCTGACTGTTAAAGTTTTATTTTATGTCTGTCTTGTTGACTTTGTGTACATTTGGTCAAGTGACAGAAGAGGGAAGTATAATCATCACATATAACAAATGGCAAAGTAGTTTGCTTTTTTAATCCTTACTTTGTCTATTTATGCTATTTTAATTTCCTATCAGTGCAGCTATTAAATGTGCTAAAATACTTGAATGTCATTATAGTTTTTGCTTTTGAAAGTGTTTACTTGGAGATGGTTAGTTTCATTTACAGTCAAATTTTTAGCTTTTTATAATATGCAATGCTTTCACCTGCACCAGCAGTGTATAGATTTGATGTAATTTGTTCTACTTCATCCTGCTGTTCTGCTGTCTCATGTTATTAAATATTATAAGTATTAAGCCAATATGTGGATCCATAATGTGTGTGCCCATACAAATGGATTTAAATCCAGTGTTGAAACACAGTATGTGGTCTTTAACGTTACCTTTTTTTATATCCTCCTTCCCCCTCTCAATATGTCGTTCTCCCTCAGCTCTAACGGCTTACTCTTTCTAATCCCTCCAAACGACAGGCAGACATATAAATCAACATGTTCACAGTGAAATGTTTCCAATTAAAGAAGACGTTGGTTAAGAAGCATCAACAGACACCTCTGGGTTCTTAATTGCCCGAGATGCCAGTGTGGGATGCATATTAATGATGCATTAACCCCACATACACGCACACAAATCCATACCGACACGTTAGTGTGTATTGCATATTAATTACCTATTACCCTTTTGTGCTGTGCATTAAAAGCCGCGTGGCATCAGAAAGACGGCTCTCCCAAGGGCGACATGCATACGCACTCAGGCGCACACGTTAATACCACCTACTCCGTCGATTCGGATTGCGTCAACAATGAGGAATGAGCAATGTCACTCATCCAGCCGTGACCATAACTCTCTCCACAGGAAGTGTTTACGTGTGTTCAGGTATAAAAATGTTTGCCTGAGTGTGTCTGACTTCAAGACAGACTAAACAAATCATAGACCTGAGACATGGCGCTGTTAGACGTCTAGAATAATAAGGAAAGATTTTATGAGAAAAGGATTATCTTACGTTTTAAATTTTGGTTTCACAAAATTACTCTTCACATATTATGATGACTTGTTATGTTTTTTTTTTTTCCATCAGAAACATGAGGTGCATTACCATTTCCTGCTACATTACTGTTTCCTGGTCTTGACTTGCAGCTCTTGTCCTAAGAGCTAACCTGTGCATCTCACTGTCATCCTTAAGCTATAAATTGGTCCTGGATCCTAAAGATGTATGTTCCTGGGCAACCATCATTGTAACTCTATGGTATTTGACTTTTCATCCCAATTTCACTCTCCAGCTCCATTTCCTGACCTTCATGCCCATTTTTTCATGACATGTCAGGACATGTTAAGTCATGCTGTCACATTTATTTCCTTGTAGAGCATGAAGATTCAATTGATCCTACATGTAAATGGAGCACGGTTTATAATAAGTATCTTATCTACTCTGTTGGTGCTTATTAGTCAGCTGGAATAGTCTTCCAGCAAGAGTATGCATTGGGGTTTTTTCCACTTTAGTTTGATCCTTTTGAGTGCAAATGTTTCAACTGAGCTGCCGGCTCAATAATTTGCAACTTTGTGAGGAGGAAATTTGCAACTTTGTGAGGAGGAAATTTTTCATGTGGTATTTTCATTTAATCTGAGTGCTCCATATTGTTTTACATTGCCTCATTTTTTAGCAGATGTCTCAGTGTCAGTATATCCCTCTGCCTGGCTGGCTGAATGTCGCTTTCCATTTCAGAATAAGATTTTCCAGCAAACAGAAGTTGATTTAGTTTGCATGTCTAATATCAGTAAATGTCAAGTAACACAATATTATTGCAATCCTTTCCACTGGAAAAACAAACAAAAAGCTTGAGCATGGCGATTAATAGCTCCTGTGTTCCCAAGTGTGTGGTGAGAAACTGGGAAAACTAGATCCCTGTTTGCAGGAGTGACAACTGGCCACGGCCGTAGCTAACAGACGAAAGCAAAAAACAATTCATAGGAAGTCAGAACTTGTTTAGCAAGAAATCCTTGTAGGGAGCCATCACAGTAACTCACTTAGCCCACACCATACTGTTTGTCTGACAGGTGATGGGGGAGCGGAGCACAAAACACCAGAATGTCAAAACTCACCAAAAAAGAAAGAGAAGAAGAAAAAAACTCAAGCATATTACCAATGTGTCATAGTGGCATTGCACCATTTTCAGCACGTAGTATCCCAAATAACTGGGGGTGCGTGTGTGTCTTTGTAGGTGAAATGAGCTGACACCCCTTTTTTTATTGATTTGGCCATGGGGGTTTGAAGGATGAAGCCGAGGAGAGCTGCAGACCACACAATGGCAGTAAATCTTCTAACAACCATAAACGGCTGTGCGAGTTTGTTTCTGTGAGCATCTCTCTTTGTTGCTCCTTTGGAACCTTTATGTCATAAACACCAATCTTGTTGGGACTAGCTGTCCTTAAGAGGACCATGTCCTGGTCCTAATGTGGTCAAACATCATTTAAGTGTGTTATAAGATGTTAATTGAGGTTAGGATTAGGCATGAAGTGGTTTCCATTGCTGCCATAAATGAATAGGAGTCAATGGAGTGTTTCAATGAAGGATACATGCACAAGTTTGTGTTTGAGAGAGAGAGACTGTGGATGTGTGTGTGTGTGTGTGTGAGAGAGAGAGACAGAGGTGAGACTCGGAGTGATCCAGGGCAGAAGGAGAATTTTTCAGGACTAATGTTCCATGACAACAGACCAAGGTTCTGTCAAGGTGAATCAGAGCCACTGCTGCCTAACGACTGAAACATACACAACCACACACACACACACACACACCTTCCCACCACTCGTCCTTTTGTCTCCTCCTTTCTCCCCTCGCCTCTCCCTGTCTCATCCTGATAAACGTGACTTCCCCCTTCCCATCATTATACATTTTTCCAATCTTTATCTCCCTTCTCCCTTTTGTACATTCTTCTTTCATGGACTTTATCCTGGCGTCCTCTTGCCTGAAGTTTAATTATGTAATTGTTAATCACGACTGCAGTCTGAGTGGGTTTAACAACAGCCATGCTAAAAACAAAGGATGGGGAAAAAAACGGCTCTTAATTTTGGCGGACAAAGGCGGAGGAAGCCCGGCTCCTTTGTCCTGTACCTCTATCTGGTATCCTCGCCACTTCGTGCTTGTCCTCCTCTAATTGAAACACCAGTTAGTCATTTATTGCTGTAGACACATTTTCTTTTTAACCATTTAGAGAACTCTAGTATCTCCTTGTACTGCTGCTTCTGTGTTTTGCATCTGACTGGGTAAAATGTTGAAAGCAAGAAGGAAAATTAAGTTAGCTCGAGTTAGGGATCTGCTGGTTACGGGGTTGCAGCCGCAGCGACAAAGATTGCTCATGTATTGTTGGGCGTTAACATTCTGAGTGCATCACCCTCCTGTCTGCCTGCTGCCCTCATAACAGCTGTCAGAGTGTCTGTTTGTGTGTGAGAAACAGGGCCCATTTCTTCGCTTGTCTTATTTGTTTTCACTATAAATGCTGCACATATGGGGCCATTAATGTGCAGACAGTGTAATCGTAAGCAAGCAAGTATTCTATTCTCAGTTAAATACCCTGAAGCATGAATGATAGTATACGACTGCGTGGGTTTATTTAAAAAAAAGATACTCCAACTAATGTATACTTCTATTTATGAACCACAACCACCACTGTAAATTTGACCTTCTTTTTTTTCTTTCCCCCTCTTTTTCGCCTCTCTCCCCATGACCCCATTCGTTTCTTATTCATACGTCCACTTTCATCTCTCTTCAACCCACAAATTCCTCACGGGTACTTCTCTTTTCCCTCCTTTTCAGTCTGTAAAGTGGGGTTTTACCGCTCGCTGCTGGAGTCTTCAGCCTGCAGTAAATGTCCACCTCACAGCGTGGCCAAGCAGACGGGAGCCACAGCTTGCAGCTGTGAAGAGGGATACTACAAGATTGACTCTGACCCTCCTAATATGGCCTGCACACGTGAGGATTCCACAGCCTTTACTCACTCTCCTTTCTATGCAGGTCTTTGTTTCTTATGACTGGTTGCATCTTCTCCTGCCTTTCCCTTCCCTCAGGCCCTCCCTCAGCACCACGTAATGCCATTTCCAACGTTAACGAGACCAGCGTCTTCCTGGAGTGGTCAGTTCCTTTGGAGACCGGTGGCAGAAAGGACATGCGCTACAATATCCTCTGCAGACGGGTCCTTCCAGACGGTCGGGGTTTGGAGGAGTGCGGCCCCAGCGTACGCTTCTTGCCTCGCCGCGTCAGCCTGTCAAACACCTCGGTGATGGTGGCGGACCTGCAGTCACACACCAACTACAGCTTCCTGCTGGAGGCTGTCAACGGGGTGTCAGAGCTGGCCAAAGGCCACGCTAAGCAGTACGTGTCACTCAACGTGACAACCAATCAGGCAGGTATGTTGCACCAGATCAATCTTCCTTTCTTTGTCTGTCTTAACCCCCTTAAAACCCTTTTTTTAAATCAAGAAGCAAGGGATACATTTAGCATTCGTTCACAGTTTGGTTGAATAAATGATATGAGTGCTCTAAACAGAAACACAGCTGTCCCATTTTGGTCTCCAGTATTCAAAATTGATCTGATTCATTGAACATTTTTTTCTTCTTTCTCCTTTTACCTCCTTACTTAATCTGCTACAAGCAATCGTCGTGTCTGCTTCCAGGCACAAAGAGCTGAGTTTGATAACAAAAACACCAGATGATCAAATTATCACAGTATTTGTCCAACAAATCTGTCGCTGTATTAATTTTCGCTTATGCGCCATCCCTGCTGAGAACGAGAGAAGGTTTTTTTTTTGTTGTTTTTGCTACTGAATCCAGATCTGTCATCAAAATAGCAGCTTGGGCCCTTCACTCGAGCAACGCACTCCATCAGCAAGATTAACTGGAATCTGTGGAATAATGAAAGTCGCTGATTTTGAAGGTTTGTGCGGAAACACGTGTTATTCTGAATGCCTCCTGTCGCTGATGAACCACGATAAGTCACTTTACACGTTGATTGTAGGTCGGACAGTATGGATTTTTTTTTAAATCAATTCTCAACAAATATCTCATCTCATTTAAGTAAACTGGCCAAACATCAGCAACCATGCTGACATGAAACATTGAAAAAAGTTCATCTAATTCACATCTATATTGTTGATTAAGGTGGGGTTGTTTTTATCTTTATTTTTTTGCCTGTTTTTGAAATGAAGATTAGAATTTATATCTGCTTCGGGAACCTGTTTCCAGGAGAGATGCACTTGTGCAGTTTAATTTGCTTGTAATGAAATGAGGAGCACACAGTGTAATGAGAGAAATGAGTATATTGTTCTCTTCCCAGAGGCATCCAGATGGAGGGAAAGCAGAAGAAAAAAACAGCGTTGAAGGATCGAGTTTGCTTCTTTTTTGCCCAACAGATGGTACACTGGCAGTCGAAGAAAAGTAGATGGTAATAGTAGCAGCTTTGAGTAGTAGAGGTAGTAATAGGGCAGATAGCAGATACAGTATGTGTGATGCAGGCATATATAAAGAGAGAGAAAGACAGATAGAGAGCGAGAGAGAGAGAGCGGCAGATGGCTGTCAAGACTGCTGACAGTCCTCTTACTGTCTTGTCACTTTGGCTGTCAGCAGACTGAGTGGATTACACCACACTACAAAACTGGAATTATGTTTATTGGAGTTGTGGCTGGATTAGCAAGTCACTGGACCAAATGGAGATTTAGGATTATGTGAGATTACACATGGTGACCAGAGTCACAGATGGATTAACTGTGCTGCTCTTTGGTATTGGTCGGGTGAGGCAATTGCAGATGTGGACATAGTGGTTGATTTTGAAGGTGGTTATTAGTGGAATAAGTTAGTTTCTCTCAAATCTGGTGCTCCAGGGTTCAAAATGTTTAGTGGTTTTTGGGAGAGGCTTGGTTTCCTGTCTGCATCACAACTTCTAAAATCACACTCAAGAACACAGATGTAAGTTCGCTTAGGTGTAGTTAGGAGGAACAAAATTATCATAACAACACAGTCTAGCAAATATTTCAAAAATCTAATCTAAAAGCAGCAAAGCAGAGGAATACAGCTAGGAGAACATCTTTCGGCTTCTCATACACATACCATCAAGAACAATATATATGTGAACTGTGACCAAAATGTAAAATTTGACACAGACCGAAAGCTCTATTAACAACAGGCAAGCAGTCTGATAAACTGAAGGAGGTCTCTGCCCGGGCAACGCTCTTGAAGCAAAATATATCAGATTCATTTCAGTTCAGAAACAGACTTGTATATTTATCAAAATGCTAAAAGTATATCTATGATAACACGCCTGCGGTAGGACAAGGACCAGTCCTTGCAAATAACCAGCTCAGACCATAATTTCCTCATTCTCGTGTTAAAACAGGAGCAACCACGGCAGCTTGAAGACCTTTGCTTTTGTTATCTAGCTACAAAGCACCACTAGATTCACCGCTGCAGGTGGTCATGGTGGTCTCTAGTGCGTAGGCATCCCCCCGCTGTGTTGCTGTCACAGCTAGCGAGACCCCTTAGCTGTACAGTCAGCACACTGTTGTAATCTTCACTTTTTGTTTGTTTTTTGTGACATTGTGAGGTTTGGGTTCTTTCCACCTAAATCCTTTGATATCCAAATCCCCAAAATACTGAGTAAAAAGTGCATTTTTAATACCATTTATGTCATTTTATTACCAATAACAACTTTCAAGAGACTAGTCCATTCAAATACAGCATCTGCTCATGTCAAAGAGTTCAGGTGGATACATAAATCTAGTAATGAGTGCAACACCACCACGCATGGATGTCCACAGCAGGAATAGACGAAGAGTCATGTTTGTAATGGAGACAGATGTTTGGTGTAAATGAATGAATAAACACCCAGTATTGACATAGTTATGGTAATTTTTTAAAAATCAATTTGGGAATCTTGATGTGCAAGAAACAGAAATAAAACCCACCCTTCAAGGCTATTTTTTTCCCCAGATGCAAAATGTCTCAAGACTGTGTCTTTTTCTTTAAATTAAACCATGGCTGACTAAGCAGTGGATATTAATTCAATAAATTTGACATATGTATAGAATGTCTGAGAACTGTGCATTATCAGATTACATCATATTTATAACTGTTATCTAATACATCACAACATTCCCAGCAAAATGATTTATCAAAAACAAAACAAACAAAAAAACAGAAGCACAATTTGTCTCCCATAAAATTCACAAAGCAGAAGGAAATATAATGTTTGATCATCAAAATGTCCTGCCCTTGGACCCCCAGACCCCAGCCTTTACACCTTTGACTTATTCACTAAGAAAATTGCAATAAATGACTTTACTTGATGGTATTAAATCTTTTATATACTGTCAGGTAGAATCAGCCTCCCCCCTCAGTGTCCATCTGTTCAAAGATGGAGCATACACTATTTGCACAACAATGACACCCTTCTCAGAGATGGTTTATGTAACATTAATGACTATATCAATCTGTCAAAATGATAGCATTCTGTCATTTAGAAATAGGTCGCTTTCTTTAATGTCTTGGGTATATCCATGACAAAGAATCCCAGTACACTCATTATATTTGCATCAGATTTGACTGTACATCAAGTGTTGTATAATTCATGACGTCATTGATGTCTCACCATAACATTTCATGCTGCCATGATGCTCCTTAGCAGCCTGATGAGTGTGCTGTGGTTATGAAAACCTTAAAACAGGTTGATGGTAGCTGTGGAAAATATTTCCTTTATATATTTAAGCTTCTGCTATTCAGTTCAATTAACCTTTATTTATATAGCACCATATCATGACAAATGTCATCTCGAGTCAATTCAACAACACAGTTTAACCCATTCCAAATATATGCAATTTCTATAAAGCCAATAAAATAATAATAGGAATTATTGCTTCACTAAGGAAACTAACAGACTGCATATCAAAACCTTTCTTCAATACAATCACCCATCTGACTGTGGAAAGGAAAAACTTCCCAAAGGACACTATTTTGCTTCTTAATGAGGTTTTTCTTCCACTTTAACACATTTGCACCTACAGAAAGGTGACCAAACTCTTTGTTCAAGTTCAGTTACCTTCACAGAAAAGAAAAAAAGGCTGTCCAGTCAACAGTGAGAACTGAAGCAACCATAAAAAGCACTTTTATACGCAATGATTGGCCCACCTTTTTTTCACAGATGTAGTTACCTCAATCATCACTGTAAGCACCTGTGGGTGTTTTTTCCATCTGTTTTGCTTTTTGGGTGACTTTGATTGACTGTTACTCAGTTTTTGGTTGTTAAGAGGCAAAAGCAAACATCAGAGACAAAACTAATCAGACACAGGAGCGAAAGGGAGGCTCAAACCCACAGAGAGACAGACTCTAAGGATCTGGTGTTTGATGTGTGGAAAGTGTCGCTCACAATAAGGCATCCATGAAATGGGTGATTTCACAGTATCTCTGTGAAGTCCTAGCTAAATAATAAAGTGTTGGTAGTTGTGAGGAGGAGATCAAGATGGGTGGAAAGCTCAGGAGAAATGGGGGGAAATAGGTGTCCAGAATAATGGTGTGCCAGTAGAGGAGACTGGAGGAGAAATGATGGGGAGGTTGTGATAAGAAAGGAAAAGGTCACGCAGAAAGAGTGTGTTAAAAAAATGGACATGATGGGAGGGAAAAAAAGGCCAAGAAGTAAGGAAAGAGCAAAAATAGCTGCTTTTATCATTGCTTTTTACACTAGCTTCATTGATGTTATATTTTTTTACAGCTATGTTAAGCTCTAAATATATATATTTTAAAATAAAAAAATACTGTTAACTGTTGTAACTGAATCATGTTTTCCAAGTATCATTTATCCAGGGCTTGTGATTGAAACTACAACACTTTGATTGACAGTGTAAAAAATATTTTTTGTATGAACTAGAGGGGGTTACCTCTTCATATCTGAAAAGTATATTTTGTGTTAAAAATTAAATACATAATGTAATATAAAATCCCTTGAATCAGTTCTGTGTTTGAGATGACCATTATTAGTAGTTTTACAAGTGGTAATTGCATAAATAACTTTCTCCCTAATATTGATTACAGAAGTATCCCAGGAGGTCATAATCGTGCTTGTCTTTATTTCCAGTTATTTGTTAGTATGTTGCACGGTTGCATGTTAACTGCACACAAAGCACTGCCATACATTGTTGTTTCTGTTGTTGGCTATTCATCAAACAAATTATGATACATTACTCTGTGCTTGGTGGAAAATGCACTCCCTGGTGCCGTGAGCTTGTATCTTATTTTTGCTGTGGAGCTATTTATTTTCTCTGAAACTGAAATCTTTCATGGAGCCGCTTTGTCTCAAGAGGTACAGTCGAGCATTCGTCTGCCAGTAGGAAGGTGGGTGGTTCAATCCCTGGCACCCCACAGTAAAACAGTGTTTCTTGCCATCTGATATATTTTGAGTTTCAAATTTGACTAAGTTGACGCAATTTCCTTAGGTCGATTAGGAGAGAAGAAAACTCTTCCCTGGCAGCTTTATTTACAAATACTTTTATCTTGTCTGTCACTGTCAGTTGGTACTGATGCCACCCTTGAACAAGTTTTAGTCACAAGTCATGCAATGAACTATGCAATGCATGATGGGAATACTGAAGTAATTCAACAATAAAGTGATGGATGAGGCAAAATGCACCATTATTCCTCTGCCACATACAGGCTCGGTTAGCCATGGGATTTGATAATGGTCAGTTCTCCTTTTGTGTTTCATTAAAATTTTAGGGGCTAATGCCAAGGTCTGTTCCTTATGTGGATACCATTTCACTAAACTTGCATATTTGTCTAAGTATTTATATTTTTTTACTTTTACATGAAATAGAGGCTTCAATTGTGATGCTACTCTTGATCCACTGGATAAGAAATGGAAAATTGGTATATTTGGTATATTTGTAACTGCTTCAGCGATGCAAAAATGAAAAACAAAGTTTTGACCTCTCACTGTTGAGGTAGGGGCAATGCTATATGGAGTTGAGTGGAGATGTAGATGGAGAACCTGGATAAGCTGACATCCTTAAATGTACTTTTTAAAATAAAAAAAAACAACTTGTTGTTGTTAAAGATATGTCTTAAATTTACTATCAGATGCTTTTAAAGACATCAGCCAATCAAGCAGAATGAACCTTTTTGGGCCAATAAAAAGCTAGTCAGGAAATCTGTGCATGTGCTCATTAACCCTGGGCTAGCCATTTCATGGAGAATTGAAAGTTCTTGAGTTAGACGTTGATCTGTGTCTATTGTTATATTGTTCTTACTATGACTTTGAGGAACTTTTGAACAACTTTGGCATTGGACAGGCAGTGACGCATAAACCGAATGATGGCCATGGATCATTTCTAGGCTGCCGGCCTAATCAGTTGCAAGTGGCACAAAAAAGCCACCAGGCAAGAAGCTAATTTACAAGCCCCTAATAAAGGCATCTCTGTCTCCCATCTGTCTTTGATTCTGTCTCTCAATCTATCTTTTTGTCATTCTCCAAGGGTAGTCGTTAGACGATAAACCAGATAGTTGAAGGTTCATATTGATTTTTGGTGATGCTGCAAGCAGATAGCAGTCTGAAAGGCTTCTATTCAGCTCTGTGATAATGTTGTGCTTAAGAGGCAAGACATGTTACACTGGAGTATCTAAATCTGTCGACTGAAGTGATTTCTCACCCTTTTCTAACCCCTCTCTCTTTTTTTCTCTGTGAGAAATATTTCTTACAAGTATTAGTCGGTTAGCGAACAAAGTATTTTCTAAATAGATGAAATGGCGGATCACCAGGACTTCATGTAGATTTGTGTCCTGCTTTACTGTACTCTGTGCTCATTAGCAGATTTGCAGGCACTGGAAGTGTTTAAACTAGAAAGTGTGGTTACGCCATCTACGCCGCTGCTAAAATAAAAGTGTTGCTGGGGCTCTGCCAACACGCTCTCTACATTTCGCTCTTATGTTGCCGCTGATATTTTACTTCCCACTTTTTTTTTCTCCTTTTGTTCTTTTGTTATCCCACCAGCAAGGCCTCCATTCTTTCATCACCCCAGAGGTGTTGTGCACTTTTGTTTTTCAGCCTTTGGTGCACAGACGAGAGTTGATGCTAAGCAGGAAAAAGATGGAAATTAATCTATTACAATATTTGTCTTTGTCGTTTTTAAATGGACTCGGCGTATAAGCTGATTTGCATTTTGCATAAGATATTCAGGAAACACTGAATATATTTTCAGTTTTTCATGGACTTGAAATTAATATATCACATAGTAGAATTTTAGAGCTATAAAATTATCTAGGTAGTTTATTGAAAATCTGTCACCTGGAACAGTGTAGACACAATCACAATGACAGTGTAGTTTTTCAAGAAATTAAAAGCATATTGGCCTTTTACAATTTGTGCTTTAACACATCCTTTTCTAATGTACTAATTTCTCTCCAATTTGCCATTATTGAAGAAAATCATGCTGACATTTAATCCTCACCATGTATTGAGAATCTGCAGATCACTTAAAAGATATTAGTTTGTAACCACAACCCCAATTCCCAAATCATGTTTTATTTTCAGAATGGGTTTATTTATGAAACTTAAAATCAGGAGCTTGTGTTTAGGATTTCGCAGTGTGTGCACGGCCCCATGACAGCCTCTAATAAAACCTTTTGATTAAATACAGCATGGAAACTGCATCCATTTTTGGAGGATTTAAACTTAGATTTTGGTGTATTGTTACCAATAAAGCTGCTGGGAAAATAAGCCCTCTATCGTGATTGAATCCCAGCTTTTATACCCTTTAAGCATTGCAAGTGTGTGTGTGTGTGTATGTGTTTGTGCACGAGTGAGAGATTCTGTCTCTGGTTTCAGGCTTTTAAGATGTTGCAGATAACACTTCTGTGCAACCATCCACTCAGGATACAGTTACTGTGTTTGTAACAATGATTTATTCCCTGTAGAGTTCTGCTGAGGCTATTGAAACCTAAACGGTATTTAGCATTTGCAGTAGACGCACACTGGCCTAGGCACACACACACACACATATTTGCACTCGTACACTATCAGGATGTTGCCTGAGGGAGCATTTTGGCTGGTTAAAAGCTCTTTATGTGTCAGAGACTCTCCAACTGTCCCTCTGAGAGACGGCTCAACAGTTTAGGTTACAACAGGATGGCTCTCTGATTGATGCAAACTCTCACAACTGAGCTCACACGACTTCAAAAGAAAAAGAATAACAAAAAAAAAGACATTAAATGAAAGTGAAAACTTTAGGGACAGAGACAAATATCCTGGCTTTCACTTGAAAGTGGCACAAAGGAAAATCCAAGGAAATTGAAGCTCAGCTAAGCTTATGTTTGTTGGTTTTGTTTCGCCATCGCAGCTTATGATGTTCTATCTCTTTTCAGGCTACTAAATTTGGTACACATGATGTTCAAACTCAGACATGAAGAGCCACTGAGCTGATCTCAAGGGCTCTCCTACACGCATCTGCTCATTAGCAAAATATAAAGGGATTATTTAATTAGACATAGATGTACCTTGTTGCCAGATTGCAGATACGCTTAAGAGGCAGAGCTGCTTGAGAATCCAAACTAATATCTATGGATGAGTTTGAACTCAGAAACTCTTGTGGAAGAAAAGTTATGGAAAATAATGTGGATTATTTTGGGAATAGAAATGACACATCAGTGACAATGTCAATTTTTTTTAGTGGAAAAAAACCCCTCTTCTCAACAGATTTTTTTCTATCGCAGTTTTAATATTTCACGACAATAACAGCAACCAAACTAGTGTTTTTCCATGTAAACATCAAAGCACGCGGGGGTGTTATTTAATTATGTGCCATTATGGATGCTGATGAGCCCCAGCAGATTTTACATTAGCACCATTTCTCTTGTGTTCAACCATTGTTTATCGAATGCTATACCAGTGTTATTTAGATTAGTTAATTTACTGGGATTGGAGGGATCCACAGGGTTTCTTTTGTGTGAAAAAGCTATAAGCAACATGTCGTTAGTAACTGGAACTGTATGAAACCTTTTTTATTGTGTTGTTTATGTGTGTGTGCAGCACCCTCACCAATCAGTGTGGTCAGGAAAGGACACACCGGGAAGAGCAGCATCTCCCTTTCTTGGGCCGAGCCTGATCGCCCCAACGGCATCATCCTCGAGTATGAGATCAAATATTTTGAAAAGGTAAAAGAAAACATCTCAGTTCGTGTCTGTGAGTTGTGTGTATCTGTGTACACATTTGTCCGGTGCCTCGCTTAAGCTAAAAATCTACACATGTTGCCAAATCCATGAGAGAGACCGATTTATAAAAACACACTTATTCTTGTTAACAAACTGTATTTCATGCCATTAAAAATTCATTGACTTTGTTCATTCAGAGTTGGTCTATTTTTAATAAGTATTGTCCAACAAACATATACAGTTGATACATCATTTCAACAGTGAAACGAAGTAGGTCTGTCAACTTTTATGGTCCAGACAAACGTTATCTCCCATCGATGAGACGATATTTCACTCCACAGAATCCTCCTCATATGTTTTGTTGTCGAGCTCAATATTTTTATCTACACATGTTTAATTCATCCGCTGATTGAAAACAGAGCTCTGCTGGACACAATGTTGTCTATTGACTTGTCTGCTTGAAACTGAGCCTTGAAATAGGATTTTTAAAGCTGCAGAAAAATCCATGTTAAAATAATGTATATCTATATTTCTGGATTTTGTTCAGCATAGCGATTCGATTCTCTCATTCAGATCACAGTTGCTGTGCCCTTCCTCTTTTCCTTCCCTCAGCTTCTATTGTCTTCTTTTCCTGGAAGGTCAGAATAGACAGAAGAGCACAGTTTGTGGTCAGTGGTTGGCTAATGGCCTCAGGCTTAATGGAAGGGGCATTTAGCTGTGTTAAACCTGATGTGGTTGCAGCAGTGAAACTGATACTTACACACACAGATTTAAAGCGCTCATGCTCACATCTAACACTGACGTGCGCTGGGGTATGGGCAGAAATGTAATGTAGGTATTAAAGCATGCACATACGGTTTGACAGTGATTACTGCAGCATCGAATCCAAGGCAATCCAACACATACATATATTCTGTAAGTAGAACATGTTGAATTAAAGCAACTTTTCTTCATCTTATTAAAGGAGCAGGACTCAAGTTACACCATAATAAAATCCAAGGACACTGAGATGGTAGTGGAAGGCCTGAAACCATCTTCGGTTTATATTTTCCAGGTATCACAATAATGATAATAATAATAATAATAATAATAATACAGAGTCTGATTTTTTTTGAGTAATTGTAAATAAAGTAATCCAGATTTCCATGTACAATGGTGTTATTTTTTCCCTGATAATAAACCACAGGTGCGAGCCAGGACCTCAGCAGGCTACGGTGCATTTAGCCGGCGTTTTGAATTCCAGACGAGCCCTTACTGTGAGTACACCAGAAGAGAGCGTGACAATACCGTCAACAATAGATGCCAGGTGTGGTTTTGTGTGCTAACTGCGTGCATCTAATCCCTCATCTTTTCTTTGGCAGTAACTGCCACCAGTGAGCGTGCTCAAGCTTCGATAATAGCGGTGGCCATCACGCTGGCTCTGGTTCTGCTGGCAGTGGTTGCTGGATTTCTGCTCAGTGGACGGTAATGCATAAATACACATCTGACCAAGTTTAAATATACCAGGAATGTGTGTATATGTTTGCACTTGTAAGCACATGAAGGTATGGGGGTCACATCCACACATCTTTGTCCTGTGAAAACAAAGGAAGGTGGGATATTTTATACTTTCAAAATTGATGTAACACTAAGAATGCAAGAATGGATTTCTGCACAACAGTGTCAGAATTAAGAATGCTGAAATGACAGTAGTCATGTTGATGGACTGTGTTGAATAATTCATCATGGCTTTAGGGTTATAAAAAACATTATTGGCCAGGTGAGCTTAAAGTTTAAGAGATTTAACTGTTTAAGTGAATACAAGAAAACTTTATGTGATTGTCCTAACAATGTCATTCACATTGACAGCAACATGATATTCACTGCTAAAAAAATTTTATTCCTCAAGTACATTTTACGTATTCTGATTAATGTTGAAGTTGTATATAAAATGCAATAGAAATGGTAAACACTTAAAACAATAAGCTTTTGCAAATCTTAATCACTTCAGGTTCCATTCGCTCAGTTAAACTAAAGAGGAAGCCATCCCTCCTGTTAACCAGAATGTCATTGTAGAAGCCCTAACAACAACAAATTTGTTGATTATGCATTGCTTGTCCCTGAGAAACGGCAACAGTAAAACTCGTCAAAAAATTGTATTTTCAATATAAGACCCTCCTGGTCTGGTTCTTGTGCAGGACAGAATGGTTATTTTTGCTTTCCTGACAAATTGAAATGGAACATCCTAAATTTGACAGGACTCCTGGTACAGCAAATGTTTACTGTCTGATGGAAGATGCTTTTACAGACTTACGCAGATGATAACCCAACTTCTTTTTTAAGGTAAAAATGTTCCAGAATATCGCATAGAATGGGATGTTTCAAACATTTAGCTGTTAGTATTAATATTTTCTGAATGCTAAAACATTTCTAAAATCGTTTCAGATCAATCAACTGCAGAGTCCTTAAGTAGAAGAAACTATGTTCTTTGCGTTATTTTATTTTTGGCTCATCTTTATGGACGTCATCTAATTAAATACACTGAAGATCATTTACTGTTGTGTGTTGGATTACAACAACTACTTCACCACTCACCGTCCCTCATCGCGTTTTACTCTCTGAGGGACAAATTCTTGCATCTCGTGCAATTCGTGCACAGAGACCACAAGAAAAGAAACTGGCACATGCGCAGTGATGAATAAGGAGCATGCACGTACACAGATGCCTATCATTAGAGGCATGGAGATCACTCATAGTACGATGGGGAAAACTCGGAAAGAAATGCTCTGCAAATGTTTGTGTGCTTTGTTCATTTGTATCCGAGAACTGTAAACTGAGGTTAACTCCAGCATTTAAAACTTCTGGTTAACCTTTTCAAAAGTTAATCAATTATTTAACCTCACAAATGTAAAAAATCTGTCTGTGTTTGTTCTTTGGGATATTTATGTGTGCAATAAGGATTTTGTTTAAAATCAATCATCCTGTTTAATCTGGGCTATTTGTGATTATCTCTGATGCCATTTGTTTAAATATTGACATACTGAAGCATTTTGGGTACAAGCACGTGCACGCAGCGCACACATTAATGCAGGTTTTGCAGACTCATTCAGCCGTGAACATAACAGGAGTATGTTCACTCAAAAAAAAAAAAGTCTTTTAGATCTACTTGATAAAAAAATCTTAATTTTCTCCAAAATTGAACCTTTATTGAAAATTCCCAGATCTCTTGCTCCTGCACCGAAACCAGGAGTTGATTTTGTTGAGAAAGGCTTACTTGGAAAATGAAAACTGCAGTCTTTAGGTCACATCAAAAACCCTTGTAGTTTTCATGCATTTTCAGCAATACTTCTGAAAAGCTGGAAATGTCTGCTTGCAGATTCTCTGAGGAAATGAAAAGCTTATTTTACAGTTGGAGCCAAATGGGATTGGGCCTTTTGCTCGATAGTGTGTTATGTGCTTTTTCTGTGTCTTGGCCATTTTGTGCTAACCTTACTATGCACATATCCTGTATTTATTTTTTTAATTTTTTATATAAATATAGTTAATGTCTTTAGCCAGTTTGTGCAACACACTGAAAATTTGTACAGTCAAATGATGCAGAATGGATTCTACAAGATGCTGCTGAAAACTGAAGCTGATTTGCAGAAACAATTTCTCCCTCGGGTCAGATATCTCAACATGTTATTGCTGGTAAATCCGGTCTTTAACCCTGTTTTCTTTTCTACCCTTTTTAGCAGTCAAAGTATACATTTCAGTGATATTAAGTCTACTCTTTCTTTACATGTTTTTACAGTTTTCTGTTCTTATCAGTTTCCAGTGAGTCATTGTGATAGGTGTAACTATAGACAGTGATGACACACCTTTGCTATAACAGTGCTGCATCATGACACTGACACTGATGTGTTTATATTTTCTCCTCAGGCGATGCGGCTACAGCAAAGCAAAGCAGGATCCAGAGGAGGAGAAGATGCACTTCCATAATGGTCACAGTAAGTCAGGAAAGCCCACTCATTCTGCCTTATTTGTTCATGCACAACAGGGATGTGTGTTTGTGTGTATGCAAACTTAGATACAATGTTAGCATGAGTTGTTAAGGGTAAAATTTTAGAAGACCAGAATAAGTACTAAATTGCATCACAAATCAACTCAAGAATTATCAAGACAATAACTTGTAATAGCAATTTTCCAGAAATTCTTTGAGACCTTTGATGTGTCTGGTGGATATTCAGAACATTATATCTGATATCATACAATTTTATGATATTGAGATTTAATGGATCCTTGCAGAGTCGTCTTGTCCCATAAGAACAACAAAAAGCCTCCTATTCTGTAATCTTGTTCAATGACATATTCTTTGTATTCTTATGGAAATTAAATATATTTTATTGTAATTTTGAAATTGAACATTTCTGTGAAACTAACTTAATAATTTAGCACATGTTGCAACATCTCAATGTCATCAGTCTTACACTGCAAAAAGAGCCTCTCTAGAAATAAGCACAATATTTCATAAATTTAGTCAAAATTGTCTTATTTTAAGCAAAAATATCTTTGTCCATGTGGTAAAAAAAAAATTATTTACTAGAATTCTTAAAAGTAGCAAAATAGTCTAAAATAGTTTTTCATTTCTTAAAACAAGTTTTTGTTTCCTACTTAGGATTTTTTGCAGTGTATTACATTATTCAGTGTGAATTTGAATATGGATTTTGTTTGCTATGTTGTGAATGCAAGCTTATCTTAAATGTCAGTAAGTAAATGACTTGTAAATGACAGTGATGCCATGCGTGTGCCTCTGCAGTAAAGTTCCCTGGGGTGCGTACTTACATTGATCCCCTTACCTATGAGGATCCCAACCAGGCGGTGCATGAATTTGCACAGGAGATTGATGTCTCATACATTTCCATTGAAAGGATCATCGGTGCTGGTGAGGGAAATTGTTTTGTGTGTGTGTGTTTATATACCCTGTAGATACAAGGATTTTCATTCCGGGCTGAATGAGGCTGATATAGCTGTAATAATAAATCATACAATGTAATATATGAATTCCCACAGTGAGGCACTAAAGTGAGCATCTATAGTCAATTTCCTGAAAGAGCTGAATTTTTTTTTTTTTTAAAGGCTTTAAGTCAAATTTAGTTAAAGAAGTTGTTTTTAGACAGTAAAGCCAAACTCAGCATTAGATCGCAGTTCACCCATTTATAAATGCTGACAAACACGCTTATCTGTAACATTTGTTTTCTTCAGAATCATGTTAGCTATCAAATGTTGAGAACACACTATTCACCGACTGTAATAAGCAAAAGAGCGAAAGTGAACTGTTTAAACGCTTAAAAAAATGAAGTTGTATACCATGAAGTTTTAGTTTTAGGTAAAGTAGATAGATAAGTAGTAGATAGATAAAGTTATCAGTTAGATGTTACTCACCACTTGACAGGATTTCTTTTAATTTTTTTTTTTTTTAATTTTTGCAAATAAAGGCTGGCTGAACTGCTGGCTGTCAAACTCAGTTTCTGTCTTTGCCTCAGGGGAATTTGGTGAGGTGTGCAGTGGCCCGCTGAGGCTGCCTGGGAAGAGAGAGATCCAGGTCGCCATCAAGACCCTGAAAGCAGGCTACACAGAGCAGCAGCGGCGCGACTTCTTGTGGG
Source organism: Zenarchopterus dispar (assembly GCA_028564865.1). Lineage (NCBI taxonomy): Eukaryota > Metazoa > Chordata > Actinopteri > Beloniformes > Zenarchopteridae > Zenarchopterus > Zenarchopterus dispar. The sequence continues at coordinate 11,915,474 of JAOWBL010000004.1, forward strand.
AGGCGTCAATCATGGGACAGTTTAACCATCCCAACATCATCCGTCTGGAGGGCGTGGTCACCAAGAGTGAGTAATCAGCATGTTCCAGTCAAATTTAACATTGGAGTTCCAGAGTTACCATGTGACACAATGCAAAAAAAAACAAACAAAAAAAAAACAAAAGAAACTAACTGTTTGTTCTAAGTTGCTCTGTTCTAGTTATCGGACTCACTATTCTTGAGACTTTTCCTTTTCCTCAAACACACACTCACAAATACAGTTGATGATATAAAACAGGGTCAGAGGCATTCGGTGCAGGTGTGTAATTATATTTGGTCAAGTGCAGGTACACACAAACATCAGTTCTCCTGCCTCTTCCTCGGGTTATGTAGGTTTCATATATTAATCAGCTCTTGTTGTCCACACAATTAGTGCGGATAATTGGAATTGATTTTGCCTCGCACGCAAATGGAAAATCCTTTGAGGGCTATTTGCTCTATATCATCCCACAACCGCAGCAACACTGTGTGTGCAAAGCCGACCACTGTTGCTTCGAAGCCAATTAATGTCTCTTTGAGTTAAGTGTTAGGAAATCTTGAAAGCGAAGCACAGACATGACCTTTTCATTTGGTGTTAACAGAGTTTTAATGGTCACAAAAATGTACAATTACTAAAACAAGCATCTTTTGAGCAGACATATTACATTACGATTATTGACTAAAAACACTTGAAATGTGACACATGAACACATATCTTCCTCTGATAGTTTTTTTTTTTTTAAGGTGGAATATTTTTTGCCAGTTGTGCATCAGTTCACTTTTCTATGCAGTCTTAAATGGGAACATGTCCACTTAAACTTTTTTATAGCGTCTCTTACAGTGAGAACCATCTACTACGGAGATGCTGTAAAAAGCTTTTAATATTTTATTGTAAAAAGACATGGAATTAAATTCTGGAGTTTTGTTTTGTTTTTGTTTTTTTGTTTTGTTTTTTTTTTTTTGTTTTTTACAAAGAGCTGTATCAATATACTCAACCTTATGTTTTAATGGGGTTCTTTAGTGAAACTGCATAGAGAAAAAAAGCTATAATGTTTAACCTCTCAGATGTCCTCTATTTAATGCAAGAACATTCACACAGCCTGCAATATGTTATGCTTTTAATGCTCATATATAGTATATGTGTTGCACACCCTCAAAGAAATACATGACTTAAGAAATTATCCAATATTACGGCTGATGTTAAAGAACACTGAGCTATAATAAGTTGACAGTTAGGAGAATTGAAAACTGAGTGACAAACTGAGACTTTCAAACCAAAGACAACTTGCAGAATTAGTGTAAATGTGTTGTATGCCATTTTATCAGTCTGATTTGGATATTCTGCAAGAACCCACTTTTACCATAGTGGATTAATAATTGTTTTGTCCTTTAAAAAGTCACATCTATCTATCTATCTATCTATCTATCTATCTA
>JAOWBL010000004.1:11931710-11942193 GCA_028564865.1 Zenarchopterus dispar
TTTGTTTGTGTGAGTGTGTGTGTGAGTGTGTGTGTGTGTGTGTGTGTGTGTGTGTGTGTGTATATATATATATATATAAACAAACTTTTTTTTCTTTTTGGATTGAGTGGGTAAAGAGAGAGACAACCTTGTTTTCAACAACTCATCTCTATGTTTGCAGACTGCCTAAACATGGAACATGTTTGTGTGCTGTTTTTCAGAGACCTGCGAAGAGTAGGAGTGAACTTGGCTGGGCATCAGAAAAAAATCATCACAAGTATTCAAGAGATGAGAGTTCATATGAACAACAGCAGCTCCGCCGTAAACATCTGATGCATATGTACAGGCATGCACACACGTCCACACATCCATACACTACTATGTACATGATGAAATATGGACCTAGTATTAATCAAACAACTGTTGGACCTAGAGTGGCTTGGCACTTTCTGAGGATAAGGATTCTCGATCTATGGATCTACACCGGATTATCTGCATCTTGGTGGTTTTTGTGGAGTTTGCCCGTGGTGTCACTGGAGATATTTGACATTGCTGCGCTAAACCCAACCTGAACTGGACTGAGTGGTGCTGCTTGGGGGAGTAAGGATGCTGAGCTGAGCTACACTTGAGGGATGTTTTTCATTCTAATTATCTGAAATTTTTGAATTTTGGGGGTTATTACTTCCTTTGCACTGGTAGGATTTTCCAAGATCAAATATGACACAAAGACAATTGATATGGCCAATTTTTTTTTTTTTTTTTTTTTTGGCTGTAGTATGATATGAGTTTCATACAGCAGGCTCAAACTGAACTTTTTTTTTAACTCGTCTCAGGTGAGCTGAGCTTAGATGATCTGAACAGAAATGGCTTATTCTTTGGCAGTTTTCTCTGGAAGCAGAGTTCCATCAGGAGTCTCAGGCAGGGAGAGCAAATATAACGGACAAAGAGCATAATCCTCTAAGTGTCAACTTTTTTCATGTTGATGTGCTTTGTTTTGATGTCTCTTCTTCAAGCTGCAAAACTGCAGCTACAGTACCACCATAGAACTCATGGATGGTCTAGATTCATATTTCATTTTCTTCTAAAGAAACATAAAGCAGATGAAAATGAGGGAGACTTTGTGATTTAAAGATGCTGGAATTTGGAACTGGATCTGATCAAAAAAAAAAAGTGTCCAAAAGAGTTAAATGTTTAGGCATGAGGATAGTCTCTTGAGATACTCTTATGTCTGAATGTGTAACACTAATATGTCAATAACCAATCTGGTGCCACAAACCGGTCTCTGAATGAAGACTATAAAACACTCTAAATGTCTGTAAGAATCCTTACCAAGTCCTAAAGAGTTTCCTACAGAACACGCTTTCCTACCACCACAAAAGCTGCAATATGTGGCTTCAAATCCACTACTGTTTTCTGGTTTCAACCAGACACTTTATACATGTTTCATTGATCTGAACCTTTATTCAGGTCAATGAACAGCATCACATGACCTGCATAGCTTCATTGTACAAAGATTAAACTGGAGCCTCAGCTCAGACACATACACATCCTCCACCTGAGCTCAGATGAATCTTGAGGGAAGTTCTACACCAGACATCCAAACTCAACAGTCACAAATCTTTGAATGGAAAATGTTGCTGCCGGTGGGCTTCAGTTGGCCCGATCGATGGAAATCCCGTTTAGGGAAATCATGGAAAGTTCAGTCAATCCTAATGGAGCTTTTGATGCGTCTCTTGGGAACTGGGTTATCAAACTGGCCAATTTCCTGGTATTCCAACTGAACCTCTGCGATGAATCCAAAGCAGCCTTTACCATTCGAAAGTGCACTCAGATCTTCACTGAGCCTTCACTTAGAACCAACAGTCTTCAGGTACCACCGGAAACCCTCAGTACTCTGTTCAGTTCACAATGCCGCAGACTATCTCTTGCACGCATGACTGCCACACCACAACAAACCTCACTCTGACAGGACTGCAGAAAAAAAGGAGGCAATATTGATCAACCTGATAATCATTTATTTATTTATACTTGTATTAAAAAATAGCAAAAAATGTGTGTTATGTTTCATAATACTCTCTTTTGGACTACTAAGCAGCTCTGCCTACACGTCTTTCATGTGTATATATTGTACTATATATTTAAAGCAGGGAGCATTATTCTTCTGTCTACCATCATGTAGACGAGTTGGTATTGATCATGCATCTCAGAGTAGTACACAAAAGTGTTAGTGACAAATATTCTAAATCTGCATTTCTGTTATTCAACACATGACCATTAGATGGGGGTTGCCTGCACATTTGCCCCCATATAAGGGTCCCCAAAAGGATATGCAGAAAGAGCAGATATTCATCTTATGTTATTGGTGATTGTGTTTCGTTTCAAATTTTGGTGCAAAACTGAAATATTTTGACTGGCACTAAATGAGATGGTTATATAGTAATACATATGCTCTGGCTCTACAAGTATGTAAGAAGAATGCCCAGGGACTGATAAGCGCTTCTGTCATATGGTTTAAAGGTTAACAATGATGTCAGTCATCAAGCCTGTGCTTTACTTCGCTTTGGTATGGAACAATGTCCTCGCTGTGCTTTATTGCTTAAAAAAAAAAAAAAATTACCCTTTTCACTGCTGCGTCCACTGCAGCAGAAATTCACACTATAACTATCTTTGCAGATGACCTACTTATATTTTCTTGGTCCATATACTGTAGTGCCAGGGCAAAAAAGCTGGAAATGAAATGAGATTGTAAAGTCTTTTTTTTTCTTTAAAGGTGGTATCACTTGACCTTATGAAAAGCACACAAGAATGTAAGGTTTTAAAGAGGTATCTTTTTTTCAGAGAGCATGTTTAGCTTTTAAACACTCAAAACCCCTTGCTTGCAGGTCAAAATGAGTCAAGTATCAGTTGGTAGTAAATTGCTGTATATGTGACGTTGAAGCCTTTTCTTCTGCTGTTAAGATCACACTTAGGTAATCAAATGTAAGAAGTTCTACAAGAGTTGGAACATCTGACTGATGAAATGATTTGACAGAGTGAAACTCTGAATGTCTGCATAGTCTCTGTAGTCTGCATTTATCACTTTTAAATTGTGGCTCCAGCTTGTAAAGTGGCATGCTGTATTTAAGTTTTAATTATCAGGGAATGGAAGCCACAGAAACTTTACATAGATTGCATAGGTCATAAATTTTAGTTTGATTTGATTCTCCTTTTTTTTTTTTTTTGAATTAGAGTAAATTTCAATTTTTTTATCGAATGCAGGGAATTTTTGGTCAATAAACCTGTACATGTAGACAATTGTGGCTATGCAGATATTTGACTTGGCAGGGGAAAGCATCTGTTATCTGGTGCACAACATAATGCATGTACAGAAAGAGTAATTGTAACATGCCCTCTAAATTACCAACCAGCAAGTTCTCTGTCAATGTATCTTGAGTCACATGAATGTCATGAGACATTTGAGTGACTTTCACAGTGTTTTGATTTTTACTAAATTTCGTATTGTGGGCCATTTTACTACCACCCCTTCCAGCTTGAAACCTATGTGTGGGGCATGAACAGTTGGTGAATAACACACCCTTACAAGTGCCTCGCATCTTTAGAGCACCACCATTTCCTCTCCTGTGAAAATGCCATGCCCCAATTGTACCTGCGCTTTCTTTAATACTTACTGTTTGCCAACAATGTCTACAGGCAATAAGAAGAATGTCAGACAGTGTATGTATGTTGGAACCAATTTAATTTGCACTTTATGAGGAATTTATTGCCCTTTTTCTTTGACTAAAATGTTTATAGGAGACTTATGTTGTAGTTTCTCCAGATTTATTATACAACTACTATGTTCCCTGATGGTGATTATGACAGTTCACATCGACGACGCTTCCTGTCGTGTGAAAGGTGATGGTAAAGCACAAAAGTATTGCTAATATTTTGAAGACAAGCATTGACGCGAGACACCGTTTTCTTGTGTATGGCACAGCGTCACACCTTCAGGATGTGAGCATGGGGTTTGACAGACTTCTGACAGAGTGGGTCATCATTTTTAAGAACGGATCAATGCGACTAGCCTTTGATATCTGCAAAGACATATTGTCTACAATTTTTGGTTGGATTTTAGAATAACTTCTGCAGAGTGCGAAAGTGAGAAAGGAGGTAGTGGTTGGTTGGCATTGCAAGCTGAAAGGTGTTGCTGTGCAAAAATTTCTTTGTGAGTGATGCATTGTCAGCACCTTTAATGATCATCTTTGCAATCTGAATTTAACCAGGAAAAAGCAAATCTAGCAAACCAGCATCTACTTAAGATTTCTTGATGGGTTCATGCTCTTCAGTGACTCATCTAAAACTCCATCAGCCGTGTACTGTTTTTGCAGGAGCCAAATTTGTAGTGTTATATCAAGTTGCATGACAAATTAGGTCTGAATCAATAACTCTGATGTTTGAAAACCTGTTTAATGCAGTAATGTCAAAAGATCCCTGAAAAGCAGATTATGTATTCATACAACTAAGGGTCCGTAATAAAAGCACTAAATAAAACGTTGTGAATGGATTCAAGCAAATGTGAAAAAGCAATACATGATGCCTCACATCATTATCAGGGGTAAAATTTTTATTTCAATACACAAGTGCACAGAGAGACAGCAACAAGGTTGCACTAACATCTGAAAGGTTTTAAAATCCTGCGGTGGGGATTGTCAGGTTAGGGGTTTTTGTTTTTGTTTTTTCAAAAACCTCATGAATATAGTGGCGGGGGGTTATTTTTGGGAACAGGGTCATGGGTGAAGCAGGACTGACAACAGGGACCTGTTGCCTTTTTTATAATTACTAACAATAAAGCATTTCAAGTAAAACTAAATCAAATCATTTCAGCTGAATCGTCCAATCAGACGAACTGCAAACAAAGTTGGAGTCCATGTACAACTCTGTCCTGGTTGCAAGGATGTTTGGAGTAAACTTGAACTGATCTCACCTCCTCAGCAGGCATCTTCATCACACAAACTGGGCATTGTAGTATTTTGTGCCATATAACAAAGACGTCATGGAGGGTTTTAAAACTATATGTCTGGGGCGCAGTGTTACAAAAGTGATCACACACACTTCCAGGTTTGTTTTAATAACACAGTTATTGTCAGAGGTAAACTTTCAATTTTAATTTTGCAGTGGAAAAAAAATACTTCTGTTACAATAGCTCCGCCCACATTGCAGTTATAGATGTCAGGAAGTGGAAAACAGTTAAACTGATTGGGCGGCCGTGGGAAAATATGCAGCTTCCACTCGGTGTACAAAAAAAGGTTTGCAGTTATTAGGTTTTGTCAGATCATTAACAAATATTACGTTATCAGTAATTCGCGCATAAGGTTATGAACAAGTGAGTAACTGATATGTGATTTATTGAAAGCACAGTAAAAATACTTCGCTATTGATGTGCTATTGGTTTGTCTTTGAGACTGTTGTGTATTATGTTTGTGTTGATGTTTTTGTAGTGTCTTATCAAATTCTATATTTTTGCAATAAAACATGAATACAACAACAAATCATCTCTTGATGTTCTGTCTCTGCCAATCATATGAATAGGGGCTTCATTAACATAATATATACATTACTGGGATTTGCACAAAAGCACTGATTTTTGTTTTAACTTATTGACAAAAGTTTCACTTTGTTTTAACAGATTTTATCAGCCAAACCAATCCTGGAATTTCAGGAGGGTAAGTCTACTGCTTTGCATACAGAAAACACTTATTTTGGCACCCCAGGTTTTATCAGCCCACCACAATGTCAAAATAGTTATTGGTGTATAATTTCCTTTGATGACCAGCAATCTGAGAAACACCATATTAGCTGATGCAGTACTTTGTATTTTGACAGGAGAGCATTACATGCAAACCATGAACAAAGTATTTGAGTTAGACATGCCAAACATTTGGATGAGCTAGTGCTAACAGCTAGTCCGAGGCCCACAGAGAAGTCAAATTCTGAAATTAATCAAGCCTCAGGACATTCATAGAGGTTTTGGAAACACTATATTGGATATGTTTACAACATACAACTTATGCCAGACAGCTACTCAGTTTGCTTCTTTATGACACAAGGTTTGTGTTGCATTATGGGCTGCAGACTGTATAGCGTGGTCGTAGCAACACTGCTGCAAAAGTCGATGCCCTTATGATGACCCAGTCTATGAGACTGATGACAAAGTTCCACATTTTTTATGTAATAAAGCATTTCTTTGACTGCTAAGAAATTTCTGAGGTTTTAGTTAAGATGCTGAAAATTTGCTACACTATGACTCTACTAACCCACACATTTCCTTTCCAATTCACCAAACTGAGCACTGTTCTGGTAGGACACTAGCCATTCAGAAATACTTCACACAAGCCATTTTTACAAAGAAGCAAATGACTTCTGCTTTTTTGAGCATTTATCCATTTGTGCCTAGTGTGTCTGCATGATTTTTAATACCCTGGTGGTTCTCAATTTTTTCCTGTCACGTCTTTCATTTCGAAGAAGAAATGTTTCCAGGAGCACTTGGCCCAACAAGGCTCAAACAAACCCGTCAAGTTTAAAATGTCCCATATATAAAACTTTTCAGACTTACAAAAGGTTTAACATCAACTTAAACTGAAATACACCTGATTTTCAAAATGTTGTGTTCCTTTTAAGAGCTGCATGATTGATTTAAGCAGTATCTCAATGTTTTGAGGAAATAGGCATACACTGAGCATCCATTATCTTTCTTTATTTTTCCCAAAACTGACCTTTTCTTCAAACAAGCTGACTGTACATATGTAAATTTTTCCTTTAAACTCTAAGTCTAGATCAGCCCAGTCCATGCATCTGTCCCCACATGAAGTCAGCAATTCAGTTCAAAAAGAAAGATCCTCCAGTTGTCTGTTGACGTGGTTTGTGACTGGCAGTAATGTGTCCATTTAGTTTAGTAAAGTAACTCACAACAGCAGAAATTTTAGGAAGTTTTGGCTAACACAATCTAGCAGACTGAGAGAACTTTTGAGTTACGGTCAGAGTAAACGGGTTCACTGCTGGTGTTTGATCAATATGAATAAGGATCAGTGAATAGGGGAGTGGTCTTTTCCATTTACTCGAAGCAGTTTGTTAAAATTTAACCCATTAATACCTGTTGTATCATATTTAATACACCACCTCTGCACTACCTTCACAATCAAAGCAAAAAATTTTAAAACAGCTTTATACGATAAAAAGTAAAATAAAACAAAACAAAATGAAACTACTCATTGTATTCATAGAAATCAAAAATATTAAGAAAACTAAGTCAAAATTGGGGGTGTTAATTTCAATATATAATAAACACGTCAAATAATAAAAATGGGAGTTTCTGTTTGTTATTTCATATGTAAGGTGTTTAAGGGTTAAAACCCATCATCCAGACTAGATTGAGGAGATATTTTTCCACAGAAAATCACAAATTCTTTCCCATTTTAACTGCATGTTTCAGGCACTAATTTAATCCACCTTTGTTTTTATTTCTGTTCATGTTCACCAGTTTATAGACCAAACTGAATAAAGTTTACTCACATGTGCTCTGTTTAGATCCATCTCATGTTGGTTCCTCTGAGATCAGCTTGTTCGGATAGACAATTTAATTGTTCAAAGATGCTTCCCAGCAACACAATTAGACATGGTTTATTGGTTGAGATACCAACTGTCAGGGTAATGAGAGAGCAACTTTTCTCTGTGTGCATGAGGAGATGGGGGGGGGTGCTGAAGATGGACAGATAAATGAATACAAAGACAGTTTTTGATCTAGGGAGAAAAATCACACACTGCCCAAGATAGTCATCCTAATTAACACTTCTTATTTCCTTCATGGTCGAGCATATTGTGAGTGGTGTTTTGTCTAAAACCCAGGGAAACCCAGATCATTGCTGGGTTATTGTGATAATTAGCTGCAAACTTCCATAAATGCATGATGTTTTAAAACCTGATGATGCAAGTCCTGGTAATAATGTGGCTGTCAGATACAGAGTAATTAAATGCTGATGTGAGCAGTTCATTTGATGATGTTATCATTTTCATTCAAACAAGCCAGTGAGGTGAAAATCTTGCTAAAACAATAAATGCATTGTTTGTTGAACGTCAGCATCACTCCATCCTTGCAATTCTATTAGGAAGACTATAATTATTGCGAATAACTTAAGGAAGTGCTTTGGAAGTACCGTCTTTTCTTTATATCATTAAAAACTAATGTAACGATATGCAATACTATGCGAAAAACTTCTCAATCTGTGCATGTGCAGGTTTTTCACAGCAAATGGAATTACTTCAGTCCTCTTACATAAAACATTCCTCATTCGTGTGTTTTTGATTTGAGTGATAACCTTGCGTTGAGCGAAGGTGAAACTGAGCGATAACGAAGCTAGAGCAGTTTATATGTAAATATCAACAGCGTTTGTTGTGTATTTGTGTATATGTCAAATCAAACCAAACTGTTCTCTCGGGAAATCCACTGCCTGCGTGCCTCAAAGTAATTTTTTAAAACTCGCACAGAAAGTGTTTGAAGGTGAAATTAGCTGCCATACAATCAACATAGTTATTATCAAAACTTCTGTATCAGCGGCTTGAGGAAATGACCTGGTTAGTGCATGTGTGTGTGTTCATATTGCACTGGGGCTATATTCCCACTGGTGCTGACTGGGATGGTTCTTGGATGGATGGACGGTGGCGTTTCTGATTTGGGTGGGGGGAGCTCGGATCTGCCTCTGTCTGTCTTAACAAACCTCTGTCTGCCTGTTCTGTGTTAACCATCTTGGTCAGCTTGGCTGCCACACCCATTATACATCTCCATGTCTGTATGACATTTTAGTTTGTGACTATTAGGTTTTACCGTCTGCCTTTCTTCTTTCCTTTACATTTTGCTGGAGGCTGTCACCGTGTCAGACCAAAGTCAGGTATCCCAGGGCACGATAAAGTAATTTTCTCTCGAAGAGGTGTCAGTGGTCGAGGCGTCCCCAGGGTCATTTGAAAATCATTGCAGAGATGCCTCTTTAATCATTATGAATGACCTTCATCAGAACCTTAGCTGTCACTTTAGGTGTGATTGTGGGGGTGACTGAGAATATACGAGCGTAAGACCATAGCCATCTCCGAGGGTCTAAGCACACGTTTTTCTCTAGATGCATGTTTAAGCCTTTTTTATTTCATTTTATGTTTTTTCATTTATTGCTTCCCATTGTTACATTTCATGTAAACTGACTTTATGTAGTTCACTGAAGATTATTTTTTCACACTAAAATCAAAGCCTGTCAGCAGTTTACACAACAACCTTTTTCAGACAGAACCTCTCGCCACCTTGTAGTATTATACAAAATTAGAGTCTGAGGGATTTTTTTTTAATATTCCCAAATGTAAAAATAAATAAATAAAAATCTCCTTTTTCCCCTCAAGAAAACATATTGTATTTGTTACCATTTTCCTGGAAGCAACTGACCATATATTGCATCTCCTTCCTAGCCTCCAAGTTGTCAAAATGTGATTTTTTTTAAAAATCATATTCCATGCAGATGTGAGCTCAAGGTGCACATGGGCAGATAAAGCTGCACTCTTCTGTGTAACAGCCACCCTCAACACCTATTAAGCCGTTACTGGAGGTTTGACCCAGACCAAATAAGCTGCTGGTAAATAGCCTGATCCATTCTGCTACAGATCTGAGAAAGCTGCCATGAGAGGGCTGTGTGATGTCAAGTGGCTGACAAGGACTCACATTTTACACACATGCAGACCCTTGCCAGCAGTAGCAGCCTGGCAGGTCTTTGTGTAGCACCAAAGAAACTACACACACACACACACACACACACACACTCTCCCTCTCTCTCCCTGTATCTCTGTCTTGCCCAAGGTATCTGTCTCCTTCATACAATAGCAGCCAGGGGGGCATATTCGTCACTTGGCCAGATGTTTTTCCAAGGTCCTTTATTCAAGGCAGTCAATCATATGAGCAGAAATGTTCCAATGAGTATGTCCATTCATGCATGAAAGTGCGAAGGTCAGTCAAGGTTATTTGAAAGCACAGTTAACCTGAGACACTAGGCAGTCTTTTATTGATCATTTGTATTATATCAAAGAACACTGACTGTGGTCAAAACATCTAATAAGGTGTCACTTTGATATAAATTTACTTGAACTGAAGCTCTTTTCCTTTTTCTCCCCACAGCTATTTCATTATTCCTTGGATTGGATCCACAAACACACATTAGTAAGGACAGTATAATTTGTTTCAGTTGTAACTTCCCTACTGTTACATAATCTAGTCTGACACAGTTCACATATGTCAACCATGATGGAGCTGCAAATTTAAAAATAAAAAATGTAAGAAGAATGTAAGAAGTCATTGAAGAAAAAAATTGTCTACAATTACATTTCCTCTCAAAAACACTCAGACACGCCAGACTGGGGTCATACTGAATTACACTTGAAATTAGCAAAGTAAAGAAAAAGAGAAAAAGAATGATAAGACAAAATATATACATATACA
>JAOWBL010000004.1:11942687-11961335 GCA_028564865.1 Zenarchopterus dispar
TAAATATATATATGTATATATATATATATATATATATAAAAACATAAAAGTTGACCATTTCTACAGATGCTTGTGTTAAGACTAGTGTGGTGTACATACTGGTACATTTGGAAGTTGTTAGCCCCCTCAACCCTGCTCTAATGAAGAGGTGCTGCCTGCCCACTGAGCTGTCTCGTCTGATAATTATTTTGACATTACCCACTGTGAGCTGGAAGGGAATTACCCTCCACAGCGTCTGCCAGCCATACATTCCCCATAATCAGTTGTAGCATGCATGGATACATTTGTTGAGGCGATGAGCTTGAGCATAGTGTGTACATGTGTGTTGAAGATAACATTTTTTCTTTCTCCTGTAATAAAAGGTATTATCAAGTTAAGTATCAGAACATAGTATCTGACCAAATTGTAATAGTGGTACAGTCAGTTTTTATATGCCATCAATGTATAATTTTATTCTGCTTTAATTTCAGTAACCTTCCTGAAAATGTAAAGTTAACTTCATGAGGTGGAAATTCAGAAATTGCCCTTCCTGTTGTAATCAGCTCCTTTCTGACCTTTTGTAATGATTTTGGTGTTTATACATGTGTGACAAAGCTTTGGACAGTGCACATCTTTACAATAACTACATATTGAGTAAGTATATAAGGTATGTGCAGTAAATATAAAACCTGTTAATATTGGCAAAATAATCAATTTTGTTGGGAGTAAAAAGTCTGGGACCAAAGGGATTTCTTCTTTGCTTGCCTGATTTAATGTACTTTATTTCATGTTCTTCTCTTACTTGTATTGGGTTAAGAGAAATCCATAAATTTTTAACCAAGGTTTAGTAGAATCCTTGAGCGGTCTGACAAGCCCCCTTGATTTCAGGGAAAAAGGTTCAACGTGAGTTATAAGGGAATGGTATCCGCGACAACTGTTTAAAAATTCAGAGCATAAATGTTACATTTGATGGTAGTCAGTGACAATACAAACGTCTGGGACCAAGGGATTTATCTTTCATTTGAACTTTGAACTACCTATGGATATGAATTTCCCTGCAGATATAAACTTGCTTTGCTTTTAGTATAGAAGACAGAATTTTCTTCCCTTTTCTAAAATCATTACTATTTACTATATAATCTTTTTTATTTATATGGCTTTTTTATTTATGTGGCTGTTTTTTATTTATATTATACTCTTCTGAACGCAATGAAAAATGCAAAAATCCTGACATGAAACATAAAGCAGCAAGGTAAGTACAAAAAACATCAAAAAAATAATTTAGTAACTTTTTTTTTTCTTTTTGCACTTGTTCAAGTCCAGAGTTTCATTGACATGTAAATCATTACGACTCTCCATATTAAAATGCACTATTTACATTTTAGGTAGTCTATCTATTGATGTGGGAGACTGATATCTTCACAAATCTGCTGGGTTAACTCAGTTCCTTTTAGTTTAGATTGGAGCAATTTCATTTGATGGAGACTAATTGCGTTTAGAACTATTTCTGTTCATTAAAAGCAGTTGATTGTAATATGGTTAAACTGAAATCCAATCAGGGTAAAACAGACTCTTTCCAATAAAGACTTGAATTTCAGGCCTTTACTCAGAATGGAGTAGAAAGAATTTGATTAAGTATTTCTGTGCTGTCTACATGACACTGCAAGTTCACAGTAGTAAGACAAAAATCATGGGGAACCACTTTTGTTGTACATGAAAATTTGTGGTTCTCCTCAGATATGTATATACTTGAGTTAATGGCTCTGAGAATCCCTGGATGTCTGTAAAAAAGAACCCATCTATCTTAATATTACCGGGGCTCAGCGCAGACACAGTAATGACTGCAATGCATCACTTGGATATTGTATTTCAATGAAAAGCATGCATGCATTGGTGTGTGTCTACTATTTCAGTTTATCACAGATTCTCACTCTCTTAGTCCGTTTCCTCATTTGTCACTGCAGAGTTGTCATTTTGACATGAATTATGTGCTACGCTTCATATGTCCAAAGAATGGGTTCTCGTTTAAGCACCATCTCCTTAATGCCTTTATGGTGAATTTGACTCGTGGGATACGTTATTGGCCAATGCACACGCACTTTGCTGTGTGTGTCCTCCTAAACCTCAATTTATTTCAATTCAGTTTATTCTATTTGTATAGCACCAATTCACAACAAAAGTCTTCTTATGGCAATTTATGCAGAAAACAAATTCAATAAAGTCTGGCTAGTATGGCTCAGTTCAGTCAACTTACATCCCAATTCAATCCAATTAGTTTTCAAAGAGTCCAGGTTTAAATTCATATGTTAACTGATAATAATTTAAAAAAAAAAAAGTAATCCCAACAGACTTGAGTGAATTTTCATTTTGGTGCAATTCCCCATCTTGATAAAGCTTACGGTGACAGCATAGAAGTAGACAACATTAAGAAGAGGACAAACCCCCTGTGACGTCACCCATGGGTTTTCTGAAGAGTACGTTTTAAGTCTCCTCTTTCTCTTGCTGTATGGCAACGAGTCACCAATGAGTGGAAGAAGAGGTTCTGAAGGTCCGCTGGAATGCACCACCTTGTTTTCTGCTACCATGAGTTAGCTATTTTAGCTTAGCTGGCTAAGTGTATGCTAATCTGTCATGTTCATTAATATTACTTTACATTTTATTCATCCAAACGTCTTCATTTAAAATGTCGCCATTGAAACATCATCTGAAGCATATGCTGCCAGAGCTAAAAGAACTAATGGCGCTCCAGGGGGACCTGCGGTTGCAGAAAAATGAAAATTGCTCAACCAGAGGACTCAGCTGCTGCAAGAGGTCACTCATGAGCTAGAGGCAGGTTAGCCCCTGCAAGCAGCCTCCAAAGAACTTTACTAAGCTTCACCCCCAAGCCTTTCCAGATTTCCTTAAAACTTGTCACAGCAGCCTTAGCAATACAAGCAAAGCACGACAAGCTATCTTTACAATACAAATGACTATAATCTGTTAGGTGTTTATTTGCATCTCTGAAGTCAAGTCAAGCTAGTGGAAAAACTGAATGAAATTGTTGTTATTGGTGACTTAAACTGGTTGGAGATGCATTTAAAGCAAAGTATGACTCTAAATTTGACACAACTAATTGATCCCTCAACAAAGCCAAACCCAAGAAGTCCTGAAAAAATATCACTCATTGATTTGGTCTCAACTAAGACACCACATATTTTATAATAATTATAGTGATCACTGTGTGGTAGCTGCTATCAGAGAATGTAAAGTTGTCGTTGTAGTAAGGCAGAATATGAAATTGTTTGTTGAACATGTTTTTTTTTAATTATTGTTATTATTATTATCACTGTTTACATATGGTGGTTACTTTGCATCATTTATTAAAAATTCATTATTTTCCCTTCAGGGATTATTAAAGTATTTTGAACTTGAATCATGGAGTTTTAAAGTTCATAAACTATGGAGCCCAACCTGTAATGTATTATAAAGTTCACTGGCCTTCTCTGATAACTCGCTGGTAATATATTTTCACCTGCAAGGCTGAATTATCTTTATGTCTCATATGCAAATTTACATGGACTTAGGTCACAAGACATTATACTTATGACTGTCCCTCAAGCTGAAACTGAGCCAGGTAAAACGACTTTTATGTTTTCTGCACCATCAACCTGGGAAAGCCTACAGCATCCTCTTAAACAACATATTTGAGTGTTCAAGTCCAACTTTCAGACCTACTTTCAGCGTTTGAAAGTAATGTTAAGTGAACCCTTGGATCTATATGAATTTGCAAGTATTTCTAATAACAATAGGATCCTATATATTCCTTATTGGAATGTTATCTGTTTCATCTGTGGGTTAATGCAATGTGTTTTTAAATATTGAAACTTTATTTTATACTGCTGAGCCTTGTCTAGGGATCTCCAAAAAAAAAAAAAAAAAAAAGATGCCAACCTCAATGAAATTGGTTGAGCTAAAGATGTCTGATAGAGATAAAGTACTTACTGTAGCTTTGGTTATGACACACATATGTTGTTGCATCATTTCAAAAGCTAATGCATTTCACATTTATTTTTTATAAAGAATTGCATTCATTTTATTTAAACCATGATCTTGATTTGCTGGTGGAAGAGTCAGACAGTGTACTATCATCTCTGAAGCACATCCCAGAAGCTTTCAATTGTGTAAAGGTCTTGTGCTGCCCAAATCCATGTGTAAAAATTTTTCATGGTCCTTGAGCCACTTTTTTCACAATCTGAGCCACATGACACATGTCACTATCCCTTTGGAATATGTTAGTGCAATAAAGGTGGCAGGTACAACCTATTGATAGAAAATCTTGGTAACTCAGACTTTGTGTCTTTACTCAAATAACATTGTTAAGTCTAGACCTGACCAACAAACAGTCTGAAATTTGAATATTTCCTGCACAAGCTTGCACAGTGGATCATGCGTGCATCACTTCATTTACTACTCTTCTTACCCTGGTGTACACATCAGTGTAGAAAAGGGTCATTTTGGACTCACAACACCTTTTTTCTTGCTTGTGAGTCCAGTGTTAATGTTCTATAGAAAACTGAAGCCTCTTTTTATATTAACCTCATTAACTGGCTCCACAGTTTCTCAGTCACAAAAATGTGTGTTCTCTTAACATTGTGTATGTGAAAAGGCTCTTCATTTAGCTATTAAACATTGCAGTGGGTTGCACTATTGATTTTCTTCAAATAGATCTCAGCAAAGGTTTAAAAAACCTCAGGTCCAGTTCCCATACCTTATTTTGATGGCATTTTTTTCCTTGAAGATGATGTTTACAGCTATTTTTCCAGTTGATTCTTTACCAGTTTACGTAGTTTCAACAATTCCCTTAGCTATTTTATTTGCTTGATAATGACCGAAAATATAAACTTTTTTTTAACAATTACAATTTTTTTTCCCTCAGTGATAAGACATGCCTAAAATGGGAAAGGTTTTTTGTTAATTCATTTTAATTATTTATTTATTTACTATAGAGCTTTTTTTGATATGTCAAAAGTATTGACATAACACAACTCCAGTGTACTTTAAAAAAAAAAAAAAAATCAGCCCAATTTCCCTTCAATTTCAAACATCGACCCTCTGCTAATGTCATGGAAGAGAGCAGCCAATTCCACCCTCTAACGCATGCTGCTGTAGACACGTCTGTAAAGGGTGCTTTTCCGATGGTCTTATTGCTGTTGTTTTCTCTCAACTCCATCCAGCTTTCCTTCCTCTCCCTCTATCATCCTCTCCTCTTAAACTGGACACTGTCAATTTTAACTTAAAAATAACATTTATCTTGGCTGGCAAATACAGAAACATTTTAATTAATAAGCAGTTTTGAATAATTAGTAGTTTGCTTCTTACTTTGGTCAACATGCTGCAGCCAAAGATGCCCTACGACACACCTGATATGCATTTGTAGCTGTGCGTTGATGTTGTGTAGAGAGGAGATACACACTACAAATCCAAACAGCTTCGCGCTCACCTTTACTTGTACTCTGAGTTCACTGTTTGACGTTGTAGAGGAGAAAAAAGTACTGTCCTTTACATGTTTTTACCAGCAACGGGATTGTTGCAAGCACAGAATAGTCAGGGCACATACACCATGAACATAAATCTCAGAGAGAAGGCTCTTTGGTCTGACCTTCATTCCACCAGTGTTCACTAAAGTGTGTAATAAGTCATTATTAAGTCATGTTTCTAAAATGGCTATTGATTTTCTCCCACTGAGAGACCTAGCTGTCAAGGGCCACAACAAAATACAAACTATGAGTGAAGTTTCTATAAGGATAATCCCTTCAGACAATTATTATTCACAGCAGGTGATGAATCACTCACAGTTTTACTTTGATCACATTGTAGTTTTCCCTTTGAGACCATTCAAAATACATCTAAAGGTATTTTCTTTTTATATTGTTCGTTCCATGATAAAAACAAGCAATGACCATTTGAACTGATGTATTAATATGGTTGGACAAGGAATATAAGATGTAAAATATAAAGATAGACACATAAGAGAATACACAATTAACATGTTTTATCTTTTTAACAAGTGTATAAAAGAGGGAAAAAAGGAATTTCTCCACAACTTTATCTTATTTGGGACAACAACTCATCTAATGTTGCGACATTTTAGTGATGTGGAAATTTAGGTGGAATTATGGAACGCACACATGCATATATATGAATGCACATATTGCCATGTGTATGAGAACCCATTTAGCTTCATGTCAGACCATCTGAAAGTGCATGTTGTAATACATTCAAGTCCATTAATGCCATCGAATGAAACAGAATCCAAAACAAAACGCGCATTTGTGAGTGAACACACTCATACAGACTCACACCAATACGCACATGCACACATACACACACGCACACACACTCAGCACTGTATGTCTCTGATAGCTTCTATTATCTAGGTCTCCCTCCTGGCTGCACATCAAACATGGATGAGCTCCAACCATAAAAGGCTCCATTTTCCTTTGATTTATACAAGGAATAAAAATCTGAAAGGTGAAAAGTCCAAACCATGCATATTTTATCAGCTCACTGACACCAAAGGCAAGACAGAACAAATTTTAACACAGGGCACAACTTAAAATAGACCATGATAGGAACCAAACACAGGACTTACAAAACCGAACCTCCTGACCTCACTTCCCAAATGTTTTATTGTATTCTAAGTAGACCAAAACTCACATGCAGTGACAGAAAGACATACATTCTGTTACATCCTTTTACAACTAAACTTGAGCTGATTTTGATTATGTCTTTAAATCACAATGTACTCCTTATGATCCTCTTTCAGAATGAAAGTAAACAAGGGCTATTTTAGATATGTAAACATGCACACAGCACATGCAGTGCTTTAACACAACTTAGGTTTTTTTTTCCCTTTTCTTTTCTTTTTTTTTTGCACACCACAAAGATAGAGTGAACTGATATATTAGAATCAATAGATCAGTCCTCTGGGCCCTGTTTATCTTATTCCTTGTTAAAGGACAGCCATGATTGCATCAGTACTCTGCCATAGAGATGTTTTATCTGGGTGTCCTTATTGTGTTTTCAGTTGCTCCTATGACAATGAGGGATGGTTGTGTGAAATATGATCGTGCATTTTATCTTGAATTACTCATTTTTGAAGGATTTATAAATACTGCCATAGTGACTATTTTGGACACAAAAAACAATTCCAATGACATAAACCTAAATTTGCAAAAAAGATGTTATTTTGGGGTAATGTGATGTTCCTGCAGTTAGGGCAGTTGCCTCATGACATTAAAATTCTCAGTTTGCTACCTGTTGATCAGCTGGAGGCTTCTGTTTATATCCTAAATTTCAAATGGATGTAGCCTGTCCTTAGCCCAACTTCATCTGGGAGAGCTGGGATAACCTTCCACGTTCCTCCAAAGAAAACGGTTATGACTTATGGGTGGATGGACTTGATTTAAGATTAGATCAGGCTTAGAGGAACTGCAATGGGCCTTTACAGAATGATGACCCACAGATGAAGGGCAACAGCTACTACACAAATAGGGATCACAGTAAAATGCAAAATTATAATAATGTTTTTTAAACAAATATATATTTCTCAGATGGCCCTATGAAATATACTGGAGACTTGTCTCAATCTCAGTTACTATCATTTTATAAAAAATAATTTCTAGGATTTGTCAAGTTGACACCTTGTCAAATAATCCAATATTCTTGTTAAGTAATCCTAATTTTTTTCCCCTTAGTAAACCTTTGATTGTGTGGGTGACCGAGATCTCAGAATATCCTTTGGAAAAGGTGATACATTTGGCATTATTGGGTTAAGTAAAAAAGAATTCTGAATAGACCACTGTACCAAAATTAGAATAAACCTCATGTTTCTTTTTCTTGATATATAGAATAACCACCAATGAGTTCTCTTTCAGAATTCAGTTATGTCTCCTGAAGGACTTTGACACCATATGAGACGTTTCCTCCATATATCAGATGCTTCAAATACATCCATCTTTTATTTATTCCCCCTTCATCCTATTCAGGGTCATGGGGGTCGGCTGGAGCCTATCCCAGCTGTCTTCAGGAGAAAGGCGGGGGTATTCCCTGGACAGGTTGCCAATCCATTGCAGAGTGTCTCCCAAATCCAATACTTGAAAATGTTTTGTTGTTTACTATCCCCTCCTGACAAAATCCTCTCTGGTCTACACATCTGTCTTTGTTCTCCCTTGCTTTCCCGAGATTGCTCAAACCATATCCCCTCTCCCAGTCCCTCCTTGAGTTCCTCCTCTTGTTCTTCCTTCCTGCCCCCTACTTGTTCCTACTCCCCCTCTGCCTCTCCACATCCCGTCTGAATAATGCAGCGGCCATGCAGCGGCTCTGGCATTGTCCCCCCTTCAATGTTAATGTTGTGTCCTTGTCGCAATTACTGGGTCACTATCATCCATCAGAGCTAATCATTGTCACACAGATACAGAGAAAACAAAACACATCATGGAGAACAAAGGCACACACGTTTAAAGAACAAAAAAAGCACATGTGCTATATGGTGCTCATGTTAAATGACAGAAGATGCTTTATTTCATTCGTGAAACAGATGCTACATTCAAAAAGTAAGGCTGGAGATGTAAATTAATGCCTGTATTGACTAGGAAACAGTTTAACCACTTTTCAACTGTACAGAACACTAATTACACTTGTGCTTGATGGGGTCAAGTCATCAGGCGCAGGTTTAAAGATATTCTCCACCAAAACTCCTGCTGCTGCCAGGCAGGGTCAAACAAGATGACATTTTTATCTTTAAAAACTCATTCTAGTGCAGTTCATTCATTTTCCACAGAAAATAAAAAACATTGCAAATATCTCCCAAAATTCAAAATACCACTTTTTAGAAATGAAACAATTGCTGTTACACAACTCCACACCTGTTAGAGATGGAGAGGAAGTGATCTCAGACAGAGCCAACAATGTACACCACAAAGAAAGGCCCACATTATGGAGAAACGTCTTCATAATGTTTTTTTTCCTCTATGTGCACCTGTTCCCTGATTTTTTGGTCTACATTAGTGTTGATAACATATCGCATCATCCTGTTTGTTCTAATACTAGTTTCAGAAATACCTGCTGATACCGCCAAAATTATAAGTATCAAAGAGTATTTACGTCAGTGCACCAGTTGATACCATGTCATTTTTATAAACAGAGTTCCAGTTTTCTTTGTGGCTATAAAAGTCAGAAAGTTATTCAATAATGCTTTGGAAAGTCCTGTTTTGAGATTTACCAGTAGAGAAACAGTGGTACATGAGTTGCTGAACTGAAATATCTATCTAGAATAATGTTGGTGATACATTATTTTAGGCTGTAAAATCCCAACAAGAAAACTGTGACATACTCAAAAATGTTGGATTTCATTTTGTAACTGAACATCTGGAGCTGTGATACCATTTCCCAGATCAGAAATATGCCTGTGAAAATGTTTTTTTTTTAAATTTATTTAGTAGATATTCTTTGTCTGATGTTAATTTGAAAAAAGTTATTTAGAAAAAATAAAAAATAACACAGTGGTTTCAGAAGAATACTCTGTATTGTTCCGATACCCAAAGCCTTGATGTCGGAATCAGTTTCAGAAAGAACAAAAATGTTATCAGAACATCTCTGTTTTACGCTCCTAAGACCTGGCATGTGGACATCACACATTTTGTTGTCTGTGTCACAATATTTAATATCTTAATAGGAGCCCAAAGTAGCAGGGAAAAAAATGCATCAGGTCTTAGGAGCTTAAATATTTTCAAATAGAGGAAATACTCAAAATAATCATTTACAGTAATTTTACTTGCTGTCAGAGTTTAATTTGTAGTCTTAAGAATGCAGTCGTTTTTTTTATCTCATTTAATGCGCTTACTGTCTTAAGCCTTATTAAAGGGAATCAAGATGAAGGACTGTTTGTTTGATTTTCTTCAAACAAGCACTTTTCAGTGAAGCATTCTACATAGATTTAGCCTGCTGCTGGCACTAAAGATCCGGGGCTACTATGGATTTGGTTAAATAATCCCACTGAAACATGAAAGTTTGTTGATAGCTGATGTGGGAGTATCAGGCATCTCCTCTTAGAGAGCTGAGGCTTTCGAGCATCGGCGTTTCTGCATGTGTGTGCAAGTATGTGTCTGAGTGCTGCAAATGAATCGATAGCGATGAGAGCCGGCTGGTTTCTAATGCTATTTAATTATCCTCCATTAAACAAACATGATCGCGCTATGAGCTCACTTGCTCTCCAGTACTTCACAATAGCACACACACTTTCAAAGAGGAAGAGACACTCTGCAGAAGTCCAGGGCTAATTTTACTTTTAACGTAGAAAAATGAAAAATGAAGGTCACAACACAAATGCCTTCAGAAGAGAGCAAAAATTGCAGATTTTTTAATTAACTCTGTTCAGGTGACCTTTGAGCGGAGAGCAGAAATTAAGAAAAGGTGACAAATGAGGCTAGCTAAGGGAAAGAGATTTATTCAATTTCTTTCTGCTAATTCAGTATAAATTGCCAGTTTTATTGCCTTTGATTGTGGAAATTAAAGTTAGCACTGCCACTGACCTCATGGCACTTAAGATGTCTATTGTTTCGAGCACCACAGGGCATATGAATTGGTTTGTCTGCTTCAAAGCAGTTTAGCAGCTGTTGTACATCCATCCATCAGTCATAACAGCGGCCAAAATGTCTGACAAGATTATTCTGTTCACACCAAATCCAAATCTAGAGAGCATCTGGTCATGTCACCATACTTAGGATCATGTTAGCACTTCAATCTCTAAGTACTCCAAGGCCATTACTACATACAACAGTCCGATGCAATACTACGACAAGGCAAAATCATAGCTATGACTACTGCATGACAAACAAATATGCAAGCACTAGCAGTTAAATGTAGTCAAAGTATCAAAGTGAAAACAAGTGTTTTTATTTTCTCTGACATATATGTATTACTATAGCTTTCATCACTGGTTGATGGTGATGGTGAATGTGCAGCAGCCTGTTACTTATGAGCGAAAAGTGCGCTGCAAACCAGATCCCATGTGGGTTGGTCCACAAGTTCCACGGTAGCTCTAACTGTGCCTGCCTTTATGGACAATGTGGAGTGGTATCATTTGCCTCTTTCAAGCCCAAACACCCTCTAGCTGACAGGCAGAGATTAAGCTGATCTTAACTACATCAAATTATAGTTAGAAAGACTTTGAGACCTAATAAATATCAGAGGGTGGGCTTCAAATGAAATATTAGATCATTTGCATTATTGAAATCAAACTTATAACCATACTTTAAAAAAAAAAAAAAAAACATCTGCAATGATACTTCAGCTGCACACAGTTCAACCTATAATGAGTCAAGGCTGTGCTAACCATAGCTTCGGTACTAAATCGTATCAACTCGGATAGCAAAGAATGTCTGGGCTAAACATCCCTGCAGTTGCATTTATCTTTGGCCTACATTTGGCATTAAATGACTCATTTACAAAGACCCAATTCTCCATTTTCTTTGGTCTATGCCTGGCCCCTCACAACATTTGCCATAACCCAGATCAATGTCAGCATGTGACCCTGAGGGCCACGTCTGGCCAGCTCGTGTCTTAACTAGGTCATAAGGGACACATGTAGCACAGATTAGTCCCAAGTATGGAGCATATTTCCATCTATAATGTGGCAGTCAATGAATTAAGGTGGCACACTGTAAATATTCAGTAAATATTCAAGGAAATGTATTAGCCCTGTTTTTGTTCTGACATCAGCTACACAGCTGTAAAGTTCCTTGACTGAAAGACAGGTTAACTTTTGCCAGAAATCAGCTTTATATTATTTGCTCTTGCAGTTGTTGTCTCCAAGGCTGCATACACACAGATACATGCAGATACACTTCGGTAATAATATCGCCAGCTGTGGTGTTAATGTTGGTGAAAAGCTGTTTGGAAGCTGCAGCTTGAGAAGAACAACATAAAACTCCATCTGACAGACAGTTGTGAGGAGTGTGTGCCTGTGTGTCTGATTAGTGCCTCTTGTCCTGTCTCTCTCAGTCCCTCCCTGGCATCATTACATAACAAGGGAATCTGCTGTGTGTGTGTGAGAGAGAGAGACAGAGTGTGTGTGTGTGTGTGTACATGGATGTAGTGTATGTAGCTGAGATCAAGTTTGTGTATCGTCTGAGTCAGTGCACTTGTCTGACCTAGAAGCAGCCCGTCTCTCATGGCTTCATTAGGACATAACCTAAAGTTCAAAATCTCTAACCTTCAAATTATCACCCTTCTCCCTTTCAGCAACTGTCAGTATCTTTTTGCGTGAAGTCATTTTTTTCTCTTAACTGCATTGTATTCCTATAGTAAGTTTCATCCACTTCTATTCAATTTTTTATATTTGTCATCTTTGCATACATACTTAGCTCTAAATTTGTGAAATTCTTTTAAAACATATTCACATATATTTTTGAATCATAACCCCAGGCCTTTTCTGATTTATAATTAATAAATAATATTAAAATATTACAAACTTATAACATGCTCATCAATTTCTTTATTTCAACAGTCGGATGCTCCATTTTATAATTAGCTGCAAATACAATCAAAGGCTGAGCTGTTTAAAACACAACAGCCATTGTTATTCATCTTTTTTTTTAACTTCTATTGTTCACACCAGCTGAACCATACAGAAGGAATCAAGCATTTAGTAACCAGAACAATCAGATCGGAGGTATGATTCCAATAAATCTGTTGCTTAGTTTTTGTTTTAGTTGACAAGCATCAGTGCAGGAAATGTAACAGTGGCTTATGCAAACATGAGTAAACATCCAACGAAGCTTCACCAGAAAATAAAGGCAGCTGCTGCTTTTGATCTGCCCACTTGTATTTATCAAAGTTGTGTGGTGAAATTTACTGCTCATCACATGCCAACACTATTGCAGTACGACAAAGCGGGAAATCTCTTTTATACTCGTACATGCTTCGAAGCCAGGCCTGTATGAGATATGAATGTCCTTCATTGTGAGCCGCCAATACAAGCTACTTACACTTCATGAAACACTGGGATAGACATCTATGGTTTGCATAAACATAAAATTGTTTGCTTTTTACTCTAGCAGCATTTAACTGTGAACATTACATGTAATAACAGGCCAAAAGAGTTGTATTGATCACTTTGCATTACATTTAACTTCACTCTGGAATTATTGAAGTATTTTTTCGCTTTGGATTAAAGTTCTACTGGGAAGCATTTGGACCTACATGTACCACCCACTTACGCATTGCTGCAGACTAAATGTTCCCCAGTGGCCATGAGTCACTCCTAGATGACAACAGCCCCACTGCAACTCAAATCTGTTTATGAGCAGGTCAAGTAACACAGTGAAGAGCAAAAGTGCTTTAGCGAAGCCTCCAAACGTCCTAGATCAGAATCAAAAGCTTCCATTGGATGTGCCCAGGAAAGTCTGATTCATAAAAGGCTTCATTTTAGAACCCAGTTAACTGCCAGTTAAAATGTCAGTTTCAGTTTCATTTGAATTCATGCTTGATTACTTTTATGAAGTATCATCTAGCTCTTCCAGTCTCTTGTCCATACCATTAGCAAAAAATCAACAAGGCACCTCTGGACTCTCATCCTGGTCGTTTCTTCCTCCAACAACTTATCAGTCTGTGGCCCCTTATAAAACATCAACACTGATGAAACTGGCTCACAGAGCGACGGTGAGACCTAGCAAGAGTAAATCTTTAACTTTCTTAAAAGCACAAGCCTATACGGGGGACCCCTAAACTAAAGATTAGAAAAAGTTATTTCAAGCTACTTTAAAGGATTCAACAGTCTGTTATCGCAATTTACATGATATGCCCAGAGGTTCTGAGTCCTTTGTCCTGGGGTGGCGCAAGGTGGTTGTCATGTCATGATTTCTGTCCACTACTATTGCTTGTATTCATGTTGGGTCATTTAGTGATGGAGTATTGTTTTTGTGTGTTTGTTTTGTTCCAACTGCAAGACAAACATTGCACCATGGTTCACAAATTCATCCAAAACCAAAGCAGAATATGGATTTCTTGTACCAGTTCTCTGCTCCCGGAGTAAACAGGGAAGATGGCAAAACCTCACCAACACTCTATTACAAGTTTCACTTTGAATCTGCCACAGAGTTAGCTTGAACATGATCTAAAACTGATCTAGAATCTGACAGTGAACTAATTCAAGCTTTTTATGAAGCATGGCTTCAGAATTTCAACTGAATGGATGTTAATGACTATTGAGTTCATGTGAGGAAATGCAAATTACTCCAACAAGCCTAGGTATCAAACCTGAATAAACCCGGGCGTGACCTCAATCTCACAAACTCTCCCTGGCATGTTAGAATGGAAAAGAGAAGAATAGCCTTTAGTGTCATCATTGGTGCACTGATACAACAAAATTGGTGGAACGGCTCTCATCAGTGTACCTAAACTCTATTTCTGGTTCAACAGAAAAGGGATGCTAGTGTCAATAGTCAAGCCAATCAGGACTATACTTTTCCTTTGATCCACAGCAGAAAACTGAATCACTGTCTCCAGAATCAATGTGAGTACACCATCAAATAGACATATGCATTTTAGTCGAGGTTTTGTCACTTTATGTTTTATCTTTGTAATGTTGTAATCACAAAACCATGCATTTGCTTTCATAAGTTTAACTAGAAAAGTGGTCTTTCTGAGTGAGCAGTGTCAGGCACCTGATAGTGTCTCCGCAGAAACTAAAGAGGACTTTCACTGCTGAAGCACATCTGTCCACACTCCAACTCTGTATTATATTTAACTATATTAAAACTACATGATTCATAAGAAAGGTTGTTGCACCAAATAGATTATGTTATCAGTTACAGGTCTTACACACACCACTGCAGTATTTTACTACTTCTCTCCGACACACACAACCCTGCCTTGACTTTTTTTTTGTCCTTTGCCAGGTCCTGCCTCATCACCTCCCTCCTTCTCTTCCCACTCTTCCTGCTTTCTCTCATCTTTCTCCCCCCCGCTGCATCCCCTCTCCATCTCTTCCCCTCCTCCCCACATGTCTGTCTGTTCGAAACTGGAGCAACGTCTTAATCGAGGCTCTGAGACGTGACGGGAATTTCTAAGCAACCTCAGCTCTGCAGTACAGACACCCGCGCACACACACACAAGCGCACACGTTCTGCTTTGCAGCCAATTAACAGCCTGCGATTCCCTGCCAAAGGAATCACTGCATGTTGATGAGCTGGCAGCTCCACGGGTGTGCGCGTCTGAACGCGTGCATGTGTGTTTGTGATGAGGTGGTGGCCGTCAGAACCACTTACACAGATTGAAGGATACCTTTTTTATTCAAGGGGATTATGGTGCATTTAAAAAAAGAAAAAAAAAACATTTCCATGAGGGACAGACTAAGACAAAACAAGGAAGTGCCCAAAATTCTTTGCGCGTTTGTGTGTGTGTGTGTGTTTCACTGCATACAAGCCGCATTAGGAGAACAATGCAGATGATTTACTTGGAGCTGAGCTTTGCTTTCTCCTCCTCATCCTCTTCCTCATCCTTCCTCTATTTTTGTTACCTTTCATTCTCCTCCTCCTCCTCATTTCTATCTTGCCTCCACTTTGAGGAGTTCATCCAAAGGTGAATGCCTCACAGAAAAAAAAGTCTTTCCTCCTCAGAAAACTCATATATTCTCTTTATGTGTCAAAAATATTGACATCAGCCTTGACACAATATCCCCGAGCAGCAGAGCGCTGTGTTTGCCAGGTTTCATCATCCCTCCGCATGCACTTTGGAGATAGAATATGTTGAAAAGAAGAGTGTGGATTTAAAACCTTGCCGTTTTTGCCCTACTTCTCCGTACAGCCTTCCACAATTCAGTAGATAGACCTAACACCTGTGAAAGAAATATTCAGATGAAGGCTTTGGCATCAATGCTCCATAATCACAATGAAGCTCCTGTAATGTGTGCTGTTATCTCATTGACAAAAACGAGATGCAATTTGCAGCATATGGAAAAAATATAATGTGTTGCAATGTTTTTAATAACAGCACTGAAAGTAACAATCATGAGTTGTTTTTTTTTCTTTTTTAACTTCTTTTTCATGTATGTTGATGTGAAAATTTGTTTTTGATCTCTCTAACTTGTATGACAACTAATGGCAAAGTGATCAACAGTCACTACTGGTTGAAGGATTTGAAAGAAAGTTAGCAGGTAGCCTATATTATGTGGTAAATACCTCCATCTAGTGGAAAACTTTGCAAATTACAGTATCAGTACAGATGGGGGAAAAAACAGATTATATCGTTTCTACAGAGAAAAAAAACTAATAGGCAGTTCACAATGATATCGTACTGTGGATTAATTTCTCCCCTGAGAAGATGTTGGGACACAAATTTTTCAACAAACTTCTATTTATGGGTGCAGCTACAGAACAAGGCTCTTTATGGTTTGCGGTACCCCTAAAGTCAGTGAATTCAACCAAGTGTGGGACATGACCTCTGCATGGTGTTTTTCCACAGTTTTGTAGTGTGGATAAAATGGGTTTACCTTAAATCGGAGATTCATAGATTGTCTTTCATAAATATTTAGTTATTACTTATTAAATGGCTAAATAATCAACATTCCTGAACAAAATACTAAAATTTCTGTCAAAAGTAACAGTGTAGAGAATTTCTGTGATATGTATTATTTTTAAGATAAGATATATATTTTTAAGAAATTAAGATATTAAGATTTTCAAGATTCTTAAGATGTATTATTTATATTTTTAAGAATTCTAACATAAACTAGTTATCAAATGTATGTGTTTGACAAGTCAGTGTTTTTAGGTACAGGACAGGCCCACCTGTGTGGCAGAAAACTCCTCCTGAGTAAAGCCTTGAGTGTCCACTATCAGGTCAAAGCGTCCCCCACCTCTCTGTAGTTGGTCAGATACGAGTTGCAGAACCCCACTGGTTTGGAAAAGGCTGAAGTTTGTCCATCAGCTCCAGACTGCCTCATCGGTCTCACGGGTTTTTCCTCCAGGATCGTTTTCTGCGTTGACTTCTTCTTTTTGCCAGCTGAATCTTTGCTCATTTGTTTGTAGTCTCCTGTGTTGCTTCTGCTGCTTTCTTTCTGAAGGGTTGGACTGTCACAGCTTTATATTCTGGCCGTGGAAGTCCCGAGTGTTCAAGAAGTTTCTAGACATTACCAGAGATGTCCACTTGGTGGTGCTGTTTCACAAAGGTCACGACGACACCGTGATAAAGCTTGACGGTGGTTTTTCTGTAGCAGCCTTTATGATCACTAGTTAATTTATAACGATTTTTTTCTCAGCTCAAAGCTACAGAACCAGTTATTATGTAAAATACAGGTCTTCCTTTGATGGTGTTCAGTGAACTCTTTATTTAATAAGATTTCTTCCCATGTGGTTTCTTTTGATCTTAAGGACTTTTATGAGCAAGAACAAAGCTCATGTGGATGGTATAGTTAATTTAAATAATGTATCATGCCAACAACTGATCTTTTTCTTTGTGCTGATATATACCCCAAACAGCCTGGGAAATTTTTACAACATATCATATACAACAGAGAATTTGACTCAATGGTCCACACTCTAAATGAACATTTACTAGTGTATAGTCACTGAACAGCAAAGCCAGTGAGATGTATCCCTAAACAAACAGAAGACTCACATTCACACTGTAATTTGTTAAAAATATTCATGAGTATGATAAGGTTAATGTGTCCCTCTTTGAATGATAATCAATTACATAAAAGTTGCAACTAAAGGGACTTTGTTCTCATTTAAGGCAGATTTTTTACATCTTATGGTCATAAAATTCAGTTTCACATGAACAGTGAAAATATTGAGCTAAATTTGATATCTTTATTTAAAAAATCTAAATGTTTCTGCATCATGAATGTAAGAGGTTGTTTGGAGGAAGGGAGGGGGAGGGGGCCTCAACATTCAATATAACATGTTTGAAAATCTTTTTTTTTAAATGGTTTACATTTCTGGGCGCTGAACACAATTTTTGTTTTTTCTTGATATTTAATAATATAGACATGTTCTGCTTTACTCTCTCTTTTTCTCTCTCTCTCTCTCTGTGTGTGTGTGTGCATAGATGTGTATATGCTTTGCAGATTTCTTCTTACTAATGTCATCATTTAAGTATTTATACATGATTCTAATCCAAAAAAGTTATTTTGAATTTGTTTTGTGGAATGTTTCAATTCTGTATCACACATTTTAAATATTTACTGTATTATGAAGTTGTTTTAGTAGTTGTAGTATTAAAAACTTTTTTGTAAAATTGATTCAATATGAAATTTTCTTTTTAAGCTTTTCAATTTCATAGCTCATTTGAAGATTAATATAAACAATCTATATTTTAAAACAAAAGAAGGAGTGATGGTTAAAATAAAGAACAAGATACTCAAATGTTTTTCTTTATCGTTTAAAGAATTTATTATTTAAAATGGTTTTCAATACAAACAGAAAAATAGACATTTTGCTCATTCATCAATATAAAGCATGTCTTACTGGTACAGCGTCAAGTGTATGAGTCCATATTTTTAACAGTCTATTCAGTGATCAGTTGTGTGTCTCTGCTCTGCTGTCTTCTCTCTGTGAACACACACTCTGCTGTGTTTCCTCCTCTGAGCTCCTCTTGATGGTCAGCTCTCTCTCAGCCTCCTCAACA
>JAOWBL010000004.1:11965927-11997757 GCA_028564865.1 Zenarchopterus dispar
TATATGTGTATATATATATATATATATATATATATATATATATATATATATATATATATATATATATATATATATATTTGCATCTGAAACAAATGCAGGCATACATCACACACCTTGGGTTAGATACCCAGGGTATCTACCGATAAACATCGCACAAATTCCTTCGTTCGTATTAATGCATAACAGACACAGCCTTAAGCCAACAGGATACAGTCCTTTCAACAGGTTATTCGCTGATGTTCTTAAGGTAGCCAATAGGAGGAGAGAGTAGGCGGGATCTTGTGGAGCTGCTTTATGTTTTGCGTGGAGCGATTCATGTTTGGTTGAGCTATGAATGAGGGGCCATCATCCCGGCGGCTCGGAGCTGGAAAATACAGTTAAAAGTCTCTATATATGCATTTAAAATGAACAACCAGGGTTTTCTGACAGGTACATGAGTCGTCCTTTAACGCCATTTCATCTTCCTGCTGGGTAAGTGCACTTCCAACAAAGGAAGTGATTTGATTTTTACATTTTTTTTTTCAATCGAGAGAACATGCAACAGACCTGTTTGTCTGTGGCACTGAGAGTAGCAAGCTTGCTAGCAGTTTTTTTCATACTCTCCCTCTTTTAAATTATATTTGTTTTTTGAAATTGCTTTTATGGAAACGAGGGGACAGGAAGGTGACGGTGAGGGTGAGGTGGGGGATACAGGGGTCTATCAGTCATTTTAAGACAAAAGAGAGCAGGGCATTTTCTCTGTACCTCTCGGCAAAGGGCACCCAAAATAATGAAGTAGGTTCCCTTTTGTGCCTGAAGTCAAAGCCTCCGTCCAGGAGCTGTTTTGAATCGCCGCTAGTAGCGTTAGCTTATTCTTGTAATGGTGTAAGTGCATGTTGTTACAGAAGTAACCCAAACACACAGTTTTCTCACGCTGGACCAGACGTTGCTTACAAAATAACGGCTCTCTTGTTAAAAGGAGCCTGATAACCGCACCAGAGTACCTTGTGGCTATATCAGCACGTTTTGTACTCTTGTTTCCTTGACTCAACATTGACTCTTTTTACTCATTTCTGAAGGCTCCCACGTAGGACAGCGTTTTGTCTCTGGTATTCAAAACAACAAAGGCTTTTGTTGTTTCACTAAATTAGCCCTCCTCCTTTTGTGTATCGACCTTTTTAGCTGAAGGCATAACCACAATAGCATGAACGTACTCTCTCTGAAGCAGTAATTAATGTACTCCAGCATCACCTAATGGATAGCATGTTTTGAATATTTAGACCATATGAAGCAAATACAGACACATTTAATAAGGTTATTTTCAGGAATGGTTTAAATCGTTCAGAAAGCCATTTATAGTTTACTGCTGGTAAGAAGTCCAAGGGTTAAGCCTGTGAATTTAATTCTAAGAAGGAGCTTGGACTTTCAGAGTATCACCCAGAGGACAGATATCCCTTCTTCCCTGCGAGCATAAAAGTTTGCATCACTTGGTTCAGCCAGTAGCTTCTCATACACCGTGCTAGTGATCAGCATTATGCTTTGGCACTTAGAAGATGTCCTTTCACATTTAGTTAAGAAGGCTTTTCTTTTGATCTTGAGTGAGTTTATTCTGTACAAACATGTTTTGACAATAAATGAGAGCTATATTAGGAACCTCTCTTGTCTAATATAGTTTCAAAGCCTTTGATTGAAAGTTGTTGCAAGACCCTGCCACTGGCAAGGATTTTTCACTGCTCAGATTCTCAATGGATGAATGAACAAAGGTTGATTTTGATTGTAAAATCATCATAGTAGGTCTTCCTTTCGTAGTTTTTTTGTTTTGTTTTTAAAGTGCTTGAATGTGCTTGCAAGTTGTCTTCAAATAGTTTACAAAGAATACACACAAAGAAATCAAACGACATGCAGCTCAAAATCACACACATGCTTCATCATTTAGTATGAAATTAATATTGTATACAAATGTATGGAGCTGCGAGTACTTCAGAAGTTAATTGAGATATGTGCACTGCTGCAATTGTATGTATAACTTCTGTTGGGGTGGATACTTGTGTAGATTTGCAACCACACTGCTTGGTCTAATTGTGAAATGCCACTTAAGATTATTTGATGTGTGCCAGCCTTTGAGGTTTAATGAAAACATGTCTCTGTAAATGGCATAAATCTGATCTATTTTATCTCGAGAGAAGCAAATTGTTACTATCTCCATTAATATACTCGTGATTAAGTTGTATTATCACAATAATTACAATCTCATTCATCCTCTTATATGCTGTTCTACTAATGTATTTATATTTGCCCACATTTCACTCTGGTATGAAAGGTTTACAAGCACTTTTTTCTTGCTCTAAGTGAGGCGGCTTATGCATGTTGCACCGCTTAAAGTAAACATTACATATACAAGAATTGTACATATTTTTGTGATAATTTGATTGAAAGTCATACAAGTGTATTTATGAGGGACAGAGAGGAGAGATGTGTACAAAACCCAGTAGGTTAATCCTTAAAAGCCATGTGGAGGGAGTGTAGTGTTTTGTGACTGCCAGGGTGGTTGATTCACAAGGTACCGTGATCACGGAGCAGGGATAGAGATAACAACTCTGGCTTGTGGCAAAGATACAATATGTGTGGGCATAAATGATTTCATCATTCTATAGAGAAATGATATGCATCTCATCGGTATCATCTTTACTGTCTTTCTCTTCATATTCAAGCACTGATTCACATTTGTTTTCTCTCTGTTTCTTAGGTTTGGATGATCTCCTGCTCTAATTTTTATGTTGTATAAATCTGAGATTCCTAAGGACCCTTCAAGACTAATGCCTTAATCGTGGTTTTGCTGACGAAACATTCACACATACAGTCTGAGTTTTATATTTTTTATTTATTTTTTTATTTTATTTTTTTAAATTTTCCAGTGGGAGTTCAGGGGCATCACATTCCCACTTCTCAGTCTTTTTCACTGTATGTGAAATTAAAAGGCGCATCAGAACAATAAGGTTCGCTTAAGTATACACGAGCTGTCATGTCCTCCATCCTTCCCTTCACTCCTCCTGTTGTGAAACGCCTCCTGGGATGGAAGAAGACTCCAGCCAGCAGTGGAGGAGCAGGAGGAGGAATTGGAGGAGTCGGGGAGCAGAATGGAGGAGGACAAGAGGAGAAATGGTGCGAAAAGGCCGTGAAAAGCCTGGTGAAGAAGCTCAAGAAGACAGGCCAGCTGGATGAGCTGGAAAAGGCTATCAGCACACAGAACAGCAACACAAAATGTGTCACCATACCCAGGTGAGAGGGGGAGACACACACATTTCCTTCTTTCTATAGTCGCACACAAGAGAGCTTTTTGTTCCAGTTCTAAGATCTAATCTAACAAGACACAATAAACAAAACATCTGGCCTTTAGGAGGCCCTGAAAATTAGGCAGATGCAACTTCACATGCTCAGCAATACGTGACATATTACACTGTCTTGACAAAAGTTAAGCCAAAATGCAGAAGCTGTGCTTAGAAAATATAAGTTCACTCACACTGCTCCCATAGGAATTACAAATATTGGTAGCTGCTGGTCTGTAGGTCTTAATTAACAGATCATCTGCAGCTGTGAGCAACTCTACAAAAGCAGAGGTCTTGGCGCTTCACAAGTTTGGGCTATTTCTGTTTTTAATAAAACAATGACAAAGGATGAATACATAAGCAGTGATCCCAGAGTAGCTAAATCTTTTGTCAATCAAGTTTGGAAGGTTTATAGGGCCACTTTGATACAATTTACAGTGCATTATACTGCAGAGGAGAAAAAAAAATTGCATGTGAAAAACATTAAAGACAACTGGCAGTCTTCCCAGGAGTGGATGTCCCAGTAAGTTCATCCTGAGGTGAGACCACTCAGTACTCATAGACATGACAGAAATCCCATGAGTTACATTTCAGAATTTACAGGCCTCCACATATTAAATGTTCAGGTCTGTGACAGATCAATTAGAAAAAAATGCACAATTATGCTTATTTAGATTTTTTTTTTCTCCCAAGAGAAAGCCTCCCAATCACAGGGCTTCGGTACCTTTTAGTCATGGAGTTGACATTAACTAATCAGTATACCTAAAGCTTTCTAGAAATGACAGAAATCTACTCATGCAACAGGACAGTGATCCAAAACCCCCTAGTGAATCTACACCTGAACTGGTTAAACAGAAAAGAGTCAAACGTGTTGCAGTGATCCTGTCAAAGTTCAGACCTGAGCTGTGACTTTAAGACGCTTTTGCATTAATACCTGCGACCCTCAATGAACTGAAATAATAGAGTACACCAAAATTCCTCCTCAATGTTTTTTTTTATGTCAGTTTTACAAACTATTCGCCTATTGATTTTCAAAGTTTTGATCCAGTTCGTTTTCTTTTTTCTTTTTTTTTCTTTTTTTTATCATCCTGAAAACTTAATATTTAGATTTGAAAGAGGGTTTGCTTTGCTTACAGCTAAATGCACACATAGTGTTGTAACTGTCACAACAGCTGTAACATTAAGTGTATTTGTTTAGTGCCAAGTCACAGCTACAGTTCTTTTCAGGACATTTTGTAGGGAAACCAAAGTGTCATTTTTCTTCTTCAGACAGATTGTAGAGGTAAAATTGAAACACATTTATACTTGCAAAATACTGGAAATGCCCCATTTGCTATATTTTCACCAGACAAATAATGGAGTGGTTAATTTTTTTTTTCAGTACAAAGAAAAGCATATCCACTGTTCTCATGATCTGGTATACCACAATAACACCAATTCTATTCTACCAATTCCAGACTATCCTGTATCTGATGAGTGAGGTGTTTGAACACACATGAAAGTAACAAATGCTTGCATGAAGAGAAGTTTCTGTTATGTAACAGCAGGTCCACTTCCCCAACGTATTGTGCCATAGGTTAGCTAGGCAAAAGAAGTGAAACCTGACTTAAGGAAACAGATGGTCTGCACATGATGCCAACAAAAAATGTCTTGATTTGAGTTGATTACAATTAATTAGGCCATATGGGGAAAAAAAGTGAACCTGGTATTCTCTCCTCATGCACGTTGACAGTTTTGATGTTTACAGTTCATTCTATGTCTGATCACATCTACATTGTTGAGCTGCAAAACTTTGTCTCTGTACTTCCATGTGTAACTGGTGTTAAACATTGTAGTAATTCCTGACAACAGCATGAGAGGCTAATTGACACTCAAATAAGTGAAGTATTTTTAGCCCACATCAATTTGACTTGATAATGGTGCACCTCTTTTTGAAAGTGAAATCTACAAAACTGAAATGCCTATGCTTAAAATTTTTAGGAAGGAAATGTACAGAACATTTATGTAACATTGTAAAAAACTAAAAGCTAGCGTTTTTAATATGCATGTATACCCATTTATCTGACTGAAATTGTACTAAATCAAAAATTTCAAAGGCAGACTTGCATACTCGGCTAATGTTGTATGAATGTGCATGTATGTTTAACTGGAGTCAAACTGGTTTCCACTTTTGGGTTTTGACCCAGAAGTAACGTTAGAAGATGGTCCCAAGAAAATGAAAAGGCCTTGACAGCAGAGAATTTTCAACACAATGTGGGAAAAAAAAACAAAATAATGGATAAACTGAAAAGAAAAAGAAGCCCTCAAAACCAACTGAGAGGGAGCAAATAGTCAACTGTATGAAGTCTGACATGTTTGGGTTAATAAATGAACGTCCCCCATGCTTACTGGCGTATGGACAGTTTATCAGTTAAATGGCTTATTTCAGCTATAAACGTTGCTCAACTTAATTGTATACCTAAACATGTTAGCAGAAACAAAACAACCAAAATATTTGAGAATTGCTTGCCAAAGGTGTCCATTGTTGTATTTATGCAGCTCTCTACCACCAAACACAGATTACCAGTGCGGGTTAGTTTATTTTTTTAAATTTTTTGCAGTTTGTAATGCCAAGCTCACTTTAACTCCCTTTCAAGTACCTCAGGCATGGCAACAGGAACAGAGCAGATCTTGTGTGAACTGCCGCTGATAGATGTCGAGCAGCAGTTGCTTTTAGTGGAATATAGAGTCTTAGAATTGTGGCAAAGTAGTAGTAGCCAGAAATACAAGCTATCAAGTGGACCAGTAGTATTTGTTCTCATCCACGCTGACCTGATGTGTAGTTACATTTCTGGCGAGGTGTACATCAGGTTATTGTGTTGGATCCAGGTAAACTGTAGCTTTGAAGCAGAAGCATAAAATGCCCCGTTTGCAGCATGAACCAGAACAAAGAGATTAGGTGCAAACAATCCTACTTCATCATATACAATGTTTTTTTTCTTTGTTTGTTGTTGTTTTCTTTTTATATATAAATGAAGCGACTTTATATACCCTTTTTTCAACCAAATAAGTCTTAATTTTCTCAGAAAATACTGGAGAATTTTTTCTGAGACTAATTATCTGTTACTACAGTTTAACACTGATGAATTGGTACATTGTGTTGTAGCAGATGTGAAGTCTTTACTGTTTACTGTCTCATTGCACCAGTTAATGTCACATTGAAGTGAAACAGGGCAACAAAAAAACAGTTTAAATTTAATCTATATGTCAGTGTGTATGCAGAAAACTGAGAAAAGTGACATGCTGCAACTGATGGCCATCTAAACAGGAACTCACGTCACAGAAAATACTTTGTGCTAAAACAAAGACAAAAATCACAAAGTATGGGGAGTACTGATAACATACAAGTGGGGCACATCTATCAGTCCACTCAAAAACAAAAACACTACACACTTCTAAGATATTCAGTATTGTGCATTTTCCTTTACTTTTCTCCTGTCTTACTTTCAGTTAAGTACCAATTATAAATAATATCATTAGTTATTTTACAGAGTACGATGTTTCTTATACCTTACTATGTCCTCATTGTGCTCAGAATTCACTTACAGTGACGTTTTTACTGAGGTTAACTTCTGATCAGCTCCTTACCTTCTCAGGTCCATTTTTGAAGTAATCAAAAATGGAAACAAATTTCTGATTTTCTTCTGGCTATGAAATTTAATCCACTTAAATCTAGTACGCATCTGGCTAGACAGTCCATTACTGTTGCTAATTTTACATAATTGTATTGACTTTTTCCCTCCCTCTTCCTGCCCAAGACGAGCTTTGTGAAAGCATTTGGTAGGTGAGAAGAAAGAGATGCAGGGCCAGTGATAATGTGCTTTTTGTTTATTTTTTTTTTTCCTTAATTTTGGGAAGGTTAACAATCTGTTTTAATAATATTGGGCAATGTACTGAAAATTATTCAGGTTTCAAAATAAGCCTTTTGCCTTTAGTAGGTAAACTGTGTAAATCTGCATATCAGAAAAATATTTTTACACCCCAAAAACTGTAAAATGAAATCACTAAGATTAGTGTGTTTGTAAGCTCATGATTTAGCTTTAGAATGAATTATAAATAGATAACATGATTCACAGTTTTTATCTTAGTTTTTCATTGAACAGTGATTTACAAGCTCAGATGCCTTGACTTGTTGACATGGTTGGTATGGTACTCCTCTTAAGGCTCGTTAATCATGTACCTTTTTGCTCTTGCTTTTTACATATTGTGTTGACACTGCAGTTGATTGATCTTTGTCTGAAGTCAGACCAGGGTTCAAAATGAATATATTTATCTATCTTTCTAAATGATAAATCTGAAGCTTGTGCACACAAACCTTGTCCACTTTTGTCACCATCATCTACTCTGACAGGAAATCGCATAAAAGCAACTCAGTACTGTGTATGTATTCTCAATGGTTATTACTTTCGAAATGACACTAAAGAGGTGTTTGCGTATAAATAACAGGCGATATTTAGATTGAGAGAACTGAAGTGTGTAACAGGATTTGAACCCTGTTAAAATTGCATCATTTGTTGTTCGATTGACCCCACCCACCCACACACACAGACATAGGAAATTGATGTCAAAAAGTAAATTTTGGACTCTAGATATGATATTGCATTCTTGCATGTTGTAATGATTTTTAGATTTAGAAACACTATATGGAATATCTATCTCCATTTTAAGGTTTGAAAAGTGAACTAATTCGTATTTTTGCCAGCTCATTCTTGCTAAGCAACACAGTGGAAAAGCTTTTAGTGCTAATTATTTCATTAGTTTTATGTGAATAGGCCATCCAGTAAATATTACTGTTAATGAAAAACCTGAAATGAGTAATTGAAGGTGAAAGTGAAGTAGATATTTATCTTGGTGACATTGCTGAATATGCCATGTGTGTCCGTACAAAATGCTCTTCTAGTCTGATGTTTAGCAAAGTAATTGAAATTTTGTGTATAAATGTGAAGGTAAAGGGGGAGGAGGATTGTGAGAGCAGAAGAAGTGTGCGACATTTGTAAACTGCCAGATCTGTTTCTTCACTCAGGAATGTAGATTAGATAGTTGCTTTCGAAGTGGAACTGATAAGGTTATGATTGTTCTTGGAGGTCATTTACGTCAATACAATAAGGAGGTTTTATATTGTGTGTAGTTTCAGTGTAAGTTAGCTAGTATTGTTTTCAACTCTGTCTGCAATGTCAGTTGTTTGATGTTTATGCTGTAAAGGGAACAATTAGAAGTAGTTAAATAATTAAAAATGGAAAGTTAGGTGTTTGGCCTTCTTCCTTTTTCTAATGGATTACAATAAAAAAAAACACTTAAAAGAAATGGAGTTCACATTCTAACTAAAAGACATGTCCCGTGTTGATTCTTACGCAGAGTTAGCTGTAGTAATTTTGAATGGATTAATTGATAGCATATTATTTTTTTGCAATGATTGCATCTCAGTAAAAAAGACTTGATTTTTGGATCAACTCCAACTTCCAAATCACCACCACCAGAAGAGCACTTTCTAGATTTTGATGAATGGCTCACTTCATATTGAGCACAAGGACTTACGGCTGACATGCTCCCAGACAAATTGCTCTGGTACTGGTCTTGTAGTTGTCTTCTTTGCCGTGTTGAGGATGTCAAAAGGGATCCTAGAGAACTATGAGGTGATGGCAAGAGTAGATTTGTAGATTCCTATTTGAATCAAAGTAGGAAATGGGTTGAAGAGACTGCTAATACTCAGCTATCTAGAAGTGGTGAGTTTGGGAAGCTTTATTGTAACTATTAGAAGTGATGTCAATGATTAGTCTCAAATAAAAAGATTTCATTTAGTCTGCTCTGGTTCTGCATGAAAATATCAATATGGTGTTTTGAAAATAATCCAGTTCAACTTGAATAGAAGCACTTATCATTTCTGGCTTTTAGCTTTCATGCATGGCGGGTTGCAGGATTTCAGATGAAGAATAAGTGGTACATTTGCTCAGAATGGGCAGATTTCGACAGGTAGATTGGGTAGTGATTTTTACTCTTAACCTCTGAGAATGGGAGAAGGAAATAGCTGGTACTTGTAACTGCAGCGCTCAATGAGCAAGTTGATAAATGTCAAGATAAAGTCTTGTACAGACAGGCATCTGATCAGACAGTGCCATCTCCTCTCTTCTAACACACTGATAAAAATCAGAATAAGTTACGCAGAGTCAACACGTGCTTTCTGCAGTCCCACTTTTCGTATGTGTACATAAAAACTTTCATGTTGTAGATTTTTTTTTTCTTGCCATGTCTTCATGCATTTTGTGTTGTCTATTGAATTTATGTCCTCATTGATACACCATTGTGTATTTTCTCTGTGACTTTCTTCCTGTCACATTTATTATATTAAGAATTAGATGCAAAGGTTTTTTTTTATTATTTTTCAGCATAGGTACTACTTTACTACTGCTTGGTTAACTTTAAAGCAAAATAATGAGAAAAATGTCTAGAATTTTGTTCTTTTAGTCCTTTTATCAAGGAGCTACTGAATATTTCAGTAACTATTTGTTTCATTTAATAGTGTGTTGTTATTGCATTCAGTTATTTTTTGAGCTTAATCAAATGTTTTATTTACTTTCCAGAATATAAATTTATTTTGGTTTATTTTACCACCAAAGTGTGTTAATGTACAACTGTAGCTCCGCCCCTCCCACCTTCTGCAACACCTGATTGCACCAAACATCATACACATCTGTCTGATTTTGGATTTGTGACACAATCATCTATCATCTACCTAGTCTCTTATTGAACAGCAGAAGGTGGGGTTTTTTGTTTC
The DNA here is from genome assembly GCA_028564865.1 of Zenarchopterus dispar. Lineage (NCBI taxonomy): Eukaryota > Metazoa > Chordata > Actinopteri > Beloniformes > Zenarchopteridae > Zenarchopterus > Zenarchopterus dispar. The sequence continues at coordinate 11,976,044 of JAOWBL010000004.1, forward strand.
TACCCCGAGACTTCTTGCTATTAAGAGACCACCTGTTTACATCTGTGATTTCATTCTACTAAGTTGAAACACCTCATGTTCACCATCTGTTTGCTTTTATTTTTATCCTTTTGCACTTGTCGAATGTGTGTGTGTGTGTGTCTGTGTGTTTGTGTGTGATGTGTGTCTATAGCAATTGCTCAGAGTTTTGGGGTCTTGGCTCAGGCCACACGATAGAGCAGTGGGACTCAGCAGGCATGTACGGATACCCTGACCACAGCAGGTGAATGCACACAAATACACAGTTAGTTGTAACTTTGCATATTTTGATCCCTTCAAACAGTTTTGTAGCAGAAATTAATGTTCACTCGTTGCATTAATCCTTGTTTGTCTCTGCAGTCTAAATTGTCAATTTCCCATTCATTTGTAAGGTCATTTTGTTTTAGGTTCATTGGGCCTTGAATGATCACTTACAACACAACTGCATCACTTATAAAACAATAAAGAAACAATGAGCTGTATTTAAGAGAAAATGTGGGGAAATAACCAGTAGGTTCATTGATATGTGAAGGTTAAGTGATGTTGCATATGTTGACATGTTAAGTGGTAGTATTAAGTTAAAATTGCAGCACAAACACAGATTAACCTCATTGAATCTTTAAAATATGCATAACTTTATATATTGAATAATTTTAGTTATGGCAGACTTGTAAAGAAACAGAAAACATTTTATGATGGTTTTAGGTCATCCAGATTATGCAGCTATAAAATTTAATAAAATTAGTTGCTCAACAGAAGTGGTTTCCTCATTTTCACCACTCAGTGTCTATATATTTATTTTTGTTTTTTTATTTATTTATATATAGCCATGATGCAGAGTATCACACCAAAGCTCAAGAGACCATAAACACCTTTAGTTGTTTTGTCCATGCTCAGTCTCTGGTCAACCTTTGATGCTCGAGTATATCTCATAAACTCTCTGCCACCCTCTTGCTCTTCGCCATCGCAGGTCTCTGGATGGGCGTCTTCAAGTGTCTCATCGTAAGGGTCTCCCCCATGTCATCTACTGCCGCCTGTGGAGGTGGCCCGACCTTCACAGCCACCATGAGCTGAGGGCCATTGACACATGCCAGTACGCATTTAACCTCAAGAAGGATGAAGTGTGCGTCAATCCCTACCATTACCAGAGAGTGGAGACGCCCGGTAATGATCCACGACAGTTGTTTTTCTTTCTTTTGAAATGGCTTTCGTTCTGATTACCTCTTGCCATGGTCCTCAAAATAACCCCTCAACAAGTATATAACTAAGGTGTTCGTAGCAACTACAATTGTTGAGCTTTAGTTCTTGAATATAAATTTCTGTCCCGTATAAGTTATGGTAACTGATATGCATGATTGTTGCGTTTATATATGATGGTTATAACACAGTTTTGACCGTAACAATGAATCTCATTTGGCTTTGTCACTGGTGCTTTTTTCCTCTAGTGTTGCCTCCAGTATTGGTGCCACGCCACACAGAGATACTGACAGAGCTTCCACCACTAGATGACTTTACAAACTCCATCCCTGAAAACACCAACTTCCCTGCAGGCATAGATCCTCCAAACAATTATATACCAGGTGACTATAAAAAACAGTTTTTTGTTTTGTTTGCTTTTATTCAGGTACAGTGTGTAGCACTTGGATTTGTCATTTTAGCAACAAAGAGCGGGGGGGCTGGCTTCCTGCTGGACTACTTGCAGAAACATGGTAGTGCTATGCGGTGGAGGAGCAGATAAGAACCATGTGTACCTTTTGGATTTAAAAAAAAAAAATCCTGTGCAAAGCTTATAAGAAAAAAAGAAGCGTTGTTTTTTGTTTTTTTTTTTCCTTTTAAACGCTGAACAAAATAGAGCAGTGGATGATGTGTTGGATTTCTGCCGACAGATTGCCTTGTCTTTTTTTTAATTTATTTTTCTTTTTATGAGTGTAAAGCATATTTCAAAACAACCTTGTTGTTTTGAAATGTGGTCTTGACCTTTGGTGTTAAACACTAGAGCTTTAAAAGAAACTAAATCTAAATCTAAGAGCGACTGATTATTTTTTTAGTAAATAAACTTGTCAGTCTTCTAATGGGTTTCCACAGAGTGTTTTTATGTAAAACTTGCAACATGCATAAGAAAACATGGTTTAGTTGCAAGTGGTGGTTTGTGTGAAATGCATTTGATTTATTTGCTTTACTTTTGCAGACACTCCTCCACCTGGTTACATGAGTGAAGATGGAGAAACCAGCGATCAGCAGATGAATCAAAGCATGGAATCAGGTAGATTAATGGACTAATGTGCAAGTGTCTGGGCTCCTGTGGATCCAGTGACTTGAAAAACAGGTGTATTTTAATGGTCTTGGTATCATTTGTGAACCTTAAAAGGAGTATTTCACTTTTTACATTGTGTTTGAATTGATTCATAATTACACTGTGTGGCTAGAGACCTCTTAAGTGTGAGGAAAAAAATCTATCGATCATAAAATGTCTTTGTCTGAATAAACCATTCAGGTTTGATTTGACTCGGGGCATCATCTGTTAACTTGAACAATCTTTCATAAGCAAACATGGCAAAACTTCTGTTGCTGGCTGCAAAGTCAGCTGTAAGTCTTGATCCATTGCTCAAACTGATAGTTGAGTTCCCAGTAAATGAAAACAGAATAGCCTTCTGCTCTGCAAAAACAACAATTTTTACAACCAACTGTATGTTGTGTATGCGGATGTATAATAAGATGCTTAACAGGATGTTTGTTTTTCATAACCAGGTTCACCAGCAGAAATGTCACCAAGTACCCTCTCACCTGTCAGTCACAGCTTGGGTAAGATTGCTTTATTTGAACTTCTTTGTAAGTTTTTCTCAGTTTTTTTTTTCCCCTTCCCCAAGTCCTTTTTCAAGTCTTGGAGGTAAAAATGAATTATAAAAATATGCAATAAAGAAACATGGACAAAAATGAGGGTAATACAGATGTATTAAATGTATTGACATGTTGGACCTTTTATTTCTTTTCAGACCTTCAGCCAGTCACCTACAGTGAACCGGCTTTCTGGTGCTCGATAGCCTACTATGAGCTGAACCAGCGGGTTGGAGAGACATTTCACGCCTCCCAGCCCTCTCTGACTGTTGACGGCTTCACCGACCCCTCCAACTCTGAACGCTTCTGCTTAGGGCTTCTCAGCAACGTTAACAGAAATGCAACTGTTGAAATGACAAGGAGACATATAGGTATAAAAACACACTCTGACAGTTGAGAAGTTTATCTGTACTTGCAAGTTTCACGATGCTTGTTCTGATCCATTTTTTGTTTTTTCCTGAGTTTTTCTCATGTCTGTGACATGAACATAATTGCGCAATAATGGTGACTTTAAAGAGGATTCTAGCGTTTTCTTAAATAAAGGATTACTTAGTGTTCAATGTGACAATAACTTAAAGAAAGTGATTGTCAAAATAATTGACAGTCACTTAATTACTCTATTAGAAAGTTATATACTTATATATATTATATATGTTTTTTAAATAAAGGGAAAAAAAGTTCCACTGAAAATGCCCTAGTTTGTTTTTTTTTTCCTTTGAAGTTCCAACCTCAACAGTAAGTGATTTTTATTGGTCTTTCTTTTTAATTTCAAATTCTGTAGGTCGTGGCGTCAGGTTGTACTACATTGGTGGGGAGGTCTTTGCCGAGTGCCTCAGCGACAGTGCCATTTTTGTCCAGAGTCCCAACTGCAATCAGCGTTATGGCTGGCATCCCGCCACAGTCTGCAAAATACCACCAGGTTTATACCCATTTGTGCTTATACCAATTTTTTTAAAAATTTCTTTTTCCCTTTGTCAACTTAAATCAGGGCTCTAGACTGTTTCTTTATATTACAGCATTGACATTTATTGATATTAAAATGCATCTTAAACCTTTGTGCAATAGTTTGCATCAACATAACATTCAGAAATTATCACCACAAAATGCAACTGAGAAATGGAAATGATATACAAGACATCCTTTGCTTTCTCAGCCAAAACAAATTCGAATTCAAATGAAACTTGAAGAAAGTCACTAACAGCCTCCACAAAATGACAGTGTTTTTCACAGCCACCCACACATTGACTCATCTGTGCCCATTTAACTTTGAAAATGTTATTCCTGGCCAAAAGCTTCTGCTCAGGACTTTTTAAAGTGCTTTCAAGGAAATGATAAATGAAATCACAAGTTTTCAATGCATCCGGTCTGTTGTAGAGTAGTTGATGTGTTTGGGATCATTGCCTCGTAGCATGATCTAAGTTTGGTCGGTCTTTCCCTCAGACTTCACGACCTTTCATCCAATTCTGGAAGACTTCAGCATGTAAATGAGTTTGTGGTCGACTCAGCGACTGCAAGGCACCCAGGTCTCGTGGCTCCAGAACAAGTTTGAAAATCCTTCACTCTCGTGTTTGAGAGTTGGTATGAGGTCTTTGTGTTGAAATGATTGCTTTGGTTTTGGCCAAACGTGGTCGTGTATTATTGCCAAACATTTCCACTTTGGCCTTGTCTTTCCAAAGGATCTTGTTCCAGAAAAAAAGGCTTTCTCCTGGTGTCCCTTCTAAACAAGCCATACTTGCTCAAAGTTTCCTAAATGTACTTTCATAAACTTAAACAGTTAACACACTGGAGGCTGTAAAGGCTGAGATGTAGCTGCTGGGGTTTCTCATGTTTGTCAAGGCTTTGTACAGTCTGACTTTAGGTTGATTTTGTTTGTCAACCCTTGTGAAGATTGTCATCTATTATTTTTATTTTTTTATATGTATATATATATATATATATATATATATATATATAAATATATAAATTGTCTTAAAATGTTCTTAAGCCTTCCAAGAATATGACTGAACCAATAACAGCCAGTTTTGGGTGCTTCATACTAGCAAACCTATGATTTTAAAGAGGTACATTTGATTAGCAAGAGTTGACAGCTACTTATCCATTTTGTTCCTAAGGAGACGATAAGAGGCTTGATTAGTTATTCACACATTGCATCTGCATTTTAACTTAACCTTTGTAAAATAAATAACATTGAATAATAGCCATGTTTTTTTCATCATTCTATTTACTTTTGAATGAAGGTGTACTTTCTTTTCCCTGTGAATGTATGTCTTTGTCACCACTTCGGTGAGGATTACTAGTCTATGCCGTTGATACATGTTTCTCTCTTTTAAGGCTGCAATCTGAAGATTTTTAACAACCAGGAGTTTGCTGCCCTGCTGGCCCAGTCCGTCAATCAGGGGTTCGAGGCAGTGTACCAACTAACCAGAATGTGCACAATCAGAATGAGCTTCGTCAAGGGCTGGGGAGCAGAGTACAGGTGTGTAACTCTCAAGCAACTCATTCTCTTCTACTGCGATTCTTGACAAATACACACTTGGTGCAGACGCACAGTTAGAGTATGTGTTCTGGTGGAAAAAGAGTATGCTTGAAGTTTAGACATAACTGCATTTATCTAATTCCTTGTGACTGTGAGCCTTTTTTTTATTAGGTTGGATGAACTGTTAAGGAGCATTCAAGCTGAAAGTTATTTTTTAATACTTCATTCACTGTGACATGCTCAAGGAAAGCTTTAACTCAGGTTTCTACAGATGCGTTGGTGTGTCCAAATCACATAACATATTTACAATGATGTAGGAGTGAGACGCAGCCTGAGTCTCTAGTTTAACTTGTCTCTAGAATGAAGACTGGAAACTATATACCAGTTTTTAAATCGCATTGATAGGCCAAGTACGATACGATAACTACTAATATGGGGCATGTTTTTTGTTTTGTTTTTTTTTTCCTGCACGTTATCATGTTTGATGCTGGTAAGAACTGTAAAAACAAGCCATTCTCTGGAAAGTGCTTGCAAGCATGAAAAAAGAAAAAAAAAAAACGAACAAACACTGTGTTGTGAACCTGTGTCTTGTGATGAACAAAAAAAAATTATTTGGCATTTATTTTGATACCTGATTTTTAAAATCCCCCCAAAAAACCGAGTGAGTCATTGCCTGCATTTTAATGTAATAAGGGTGCATAACTTTGCTTCTTAAATATGAACAAACATTTTTTTTAAATTTGCATTTTATACTTTTGTTCTAAGCTATAAACATGGTTCAATAAACATATTTGTCAATTTCATAGTTGAATTATCAAATTTTCCCTACGTGGATTTGAAGTTTTTGTGATTTTATTTTACTTTTCCAAGATCCAGTGTGTTAATACAGTTTGTCAAAAAGGGGAAAAAAAAAAAAAAAAACGCTGTAAATTTACACAGGTGAGTACGTGTGAAAATAATGATACCAAACAAGGCAAGGTAAACAACTTTAAAGGTGAAATATAGAGCTAAATTCAAAAGTAGTCAGAAACTACTCCAGAGGGAAATGTGTTTTAGGATTTACTGTGCCGGTTTCTGGCAACTCCTGTTGCTGCAAAATAGCTGTACTTTATAGTGATAGTTGAGGGACTGTTTTCAAAACCAAATACTAGTATGACTTATTTGTTTGTTGCAAATGTTGAGAGAACCAGAAGAAAAGTAGAGCTACAGAGAAGGAGAGAAATCGCCAGCCCTGTCACCTCTGTACACCTGTCACAGTTGTGAATGGATGTTGGTTGAAATGGCTAATGGAGCAATTGAACAGATGAAAAATCTTGATTAAAGCTCAAAATTTGCACTTTCATTGTGGTACGTAGACAAAATGGGAACCAAAAAAAAAAAAAATGTTTACGGTAACATTTGCATATTTCATGAAATGAAGAACTTTACCATCAAATTTGATATTTGATGTGCACACATGAAATTTGACAGTCATTTTTCCATTGCCACTACATTTACACAAAACTGAAATACTGCAAAGAAAAACTTGTAATTGAAACATCTAGAATTTTTTTTTGAAAAACTGTCAAATCTTACAAAAACTTTTGTACGTTTTCATGAGGTGTTTTTTTTTTTTTGTAAGATGTGTTGATAGTGCAGTTTAATGCAGAAACACTTCTCATTTAGTGGTGGCTAAACGCAACAATGATTTTTGATTTCACTGTCAAATCAACATGTGCACGGTAGTATTCCAATGTAAACATCTGCCAGCTGCTCCACAGATGTTTCAGCTGGAATCGGCTGAAAGAGTTGGGAGCAAAGCTAGCTTTGATTGACATAGGGTGGGCGTGTTCCCATCAGCTTCAGGGGTAACTTGGCTGTGTTCAGTATGAAGAAAAACAAGGCTGCAAATCTGCTCTTCAGAAACTGATTGGTCACCTGAGTGATTCTTTGTCCACTGTTTTTTATAGTCTTTGGTTTGGACAGTGGAGGAGACGGAGAATGAGCATCCGCTTGTCTTTGTCTTCTGTTGACTATTTTGCCAACTGCGACGGTAGTAGTCACAAGAATTGGTCCAAAAATGAAAGATGTTTCTGTGCATCTTCTTTGAAGTTGAGATCTTTTACTTCTTTATTTTGAAGAGAAGTTGCGCAGGATAGGATTCCAGGAGAGTTATGCTCTTAAAAAGAAGTATTGAGGGATGACATTTTATGACTGTTCTCATTCAAACAGCATTGGATGGAAACTCTGCTCCCCTGCAGCAGCACCTTGTCACAATTTAAGAAATGTTGCTTGTGTTTTGCAAAAAAGTGTAATGAAAATGAGCTTAACATTACATTTAGCAAGTCATAAATCAGCCAAATGTAAGAAACTTCTGTTCAAGATGAAAAACTTTTCCTTCCTTTTAAACTCTTAGTTTTTTCACATGGAGTGTTCAAACCAAAAGACATGAATGTTTAAAGAGGAAAAAGTTTATTGGTTCAATGGCAGTAGCTTGCGCCCCCCTATTTTTGAACTTTTGCATGTTGTCATCTGCACTGTATGTGTCTAATCTCTCTTTTAGTCCTCCTTTTGTTGTAAAACGTCAGAGATTACAGAGCATTTGTCTGTACCTCTGTCTCTGTCCCCGTCCACCCAACAAACATCTGTTCTGCTTCTGGCTCTGCTTTGTGCTGTGCTAACCCAGGAGCCAGACAGCAGTGTTTGTGGGGGTGTTTTGGCTTGTCCTCACTGGCCAGGGTTAAGCTGTGATGTCGTGGGTCTGGCTAACAGTCACTGCTGCTGTCTGAGCAGTCTGCTCTTTTAAATTATCAGGACAGTCTTTGCTATGAAAACTCCAATTCTCTTTATCATCATTTAGGTTGTTTATAGTTTCAGAAGAACACTGGTTCACAACAGTGCTATTGGGTCCTTTGGGTGTCTGTTACGACCAGTATCAAGTGAAAGGTTTTCATCAATAGTCCAAAGTTCTTCAGGAGCTGACTCACTTAATCAATATGGTTTCATTTGATGTTTTGCATATATGTAAAGGACAACTGGGCCATGTTTTCTATTTAATTTTTCTCTCCATTTTATTTCCACAGACGTCAAACTGTAACCAGCACCCCTTGTTGGATTGAGCTGCATCTCAACGGCCCCCTCCAGTGGCTGGATAAGGTGTTGACCCAAATGGGTTCACCCTCAGTGAGATGCTCAAGTATGTCCTAAACAGGGTACCACATAAAGTGAGACTTCACATTTGAACGGTTTGTCCCGAACGAGGCTACCACACAGTCTTAAGTGATGTACTGACAACATTTTTAAAACAAAATAAAAGCAAATAAATATCATGTAGTGGACCTGGAGGGGGAATTAAGAGGCGACTTATCTAATAGACTACAGTGGAATGTTAAGAGTAACGTTGTCAACGGACCTGAATTCCCCCAGTTTTTACAATGTCAGGTTGACAATGTAGTTATCATCAGCCTAACGATTTAAATCAAACTGCAATATTTGAATAATGAGTGACATCACAACAGACCAGTTGACATCTTTCTAATCCAAAACAAAGAAAACTTGAGGCAGTACAGATCCTTATTCTCCTCAGAGACATAACAGCAGTTTTGGGGATCAAGCATGTTACCTAGTAATTTTAGATCAGTCTGTCCATCCAGTAGTTCAGTTGACTCTTCATTATCAACCTACCACAGCACAACTTTTAGTCAGTGTCAGTACTTCTGTTTTTTGTTTTTTTTAATTTTACACAATGCTGACCAACTACTGCCACTCCAGGCTTCTGTTCAACCAAAGTCAACCTCCAGCCTGGGACATGACCCTTTCCAGGTTTTGGTAACCAAACATCCATTCCATTTTATCTGAGATGTTCCTCCTCCTTCCCCAGTCAGTCTTATTGTTGTGATTAAACATGTCTATGCTGGCCTGCGCGGTCTTCGATTCTTAAAGGGGAGAATTAATAAAACTAAAATACTCCTTGTTCACATAGTGCACGCAAATATTATGTAAACAGGAATTCTGGTTTTGACATATATATATATATATATATTAAAAAAAAATACTCTGTTTACTAAATGGAAGTTGACCTAGTCAACCACAATTGTGTGGTGGATCAAAGCTGAAATAAACTCCTACTTTATTCTTCTGTGAGGAGTTTTCATCATAACATTTTATCAATGACTACCTAGTTATGTGTGATCACTTAGCAAGCCCATACAACCTCTTACCCCTCTGAAACTTCACCCAATTTGTTTTTTAAAAACAAGGACTTAGCCGCAGTCAAACATTTGCTCCTTTTTTGAAACATAGTTCTTTGATCTCGCCCTGTTTCACCTCCCTGCATGCTCTTACACTCTCTTACATTCTCCCAGTTACAAAATGAGCGATGTCTCGGACCTGGAGATGTGCAGGATTCAATTTAGCGACAGTTTCACCTACTTCTGTCTGACAGACAATAAGAAATGCTTATGATTGAGATTCCACATATGTTGAAAATGCACAAGTTTCTTTAACTGATGCACAGTTTTCCAATTGACAATTTTATCAATAGGAAAAGTCCTACACTGTGGGACTTTAATTTATGAAATAGTTTCTATACTGTACTTGCACTGCCCCAGATTATGCACCCTTAAGAAAGTTGCCTTTCATGTAAAATACAATATGCTCTGAATTGCGCAGATAGGAATGTTGAAAGCCCATTTGAAGTCAATTTTTTTTTCTTCATTCACTGTAAAAAAAATTTTGGTCCTCAAACTGTGTGTCTGATGCATTATTTTGAGTTTTAATGAGATTACTGATCTAAAAACCAGCTTGTATATTGGTATTTCAAAGTATTTGAGTTTTAAGTGTTCAACGAGCTAGTTTTACTACACTATTATTTTCTTCACACAATCTTTTAGCTACATTTTTGTATTTTTTTATATCAATGCTGCAAATATTTAAAAATGTTCAAAGCTTTCTTGCCATTTTTTTAAAATCTTATTTTTCTTAAGAAATGTCCTCCGTTTGAAATGATTACAGCTTGATGATGACTTGCGATGTGTATGCAGCATGAGATATACACTAATAATTTCACTTAATCTACCACTCAAGACATAATTGTGTTTTTTATTTATATATATATATATATATATATATATATATATATATAATGTATATGTTAAAAAAAAAAAAAGGTTACCTTAAATACTCCAAAACCCAATTTGGCTACTGAAATTACAGAAGTGGCAAGGAAGTTTAGACCAAATGACTTCATCAGTGATTTGCCTGAAAATTGATTGAAAGATCGAAATGTAAGAAAATTTTATCCACACTTGTCTCGGCCTTGGTTTGGGCAACCTTAGTGTCAAAGAATACTTTTAAGAAGAAGAAAAAACAGTTTTGTCTGTCATCTAGCTGTTAGTCATAAGCTGAAACCAAATCCCACATAAAAACACGACATTCAGAAACAAATAAGTAAACATGCAGAGGCAATAATGTCACGCTGTGATGTTTTTGTTTCTGTTAAATTTCTTTGTCTGTCCCACTGTCTTGTATTTATGCTGGTCTGTAGCTTTCTTTTTTCCTTTTTTTTTCCTGAAGTGTTTGACTTGCCAGGGTTTAGTCAGTATTTTAAAATCTGAAGCAAATATGTAGTCTTAAGTTTAAGATTGTTTTATTGCTAACTTGTTTGTCCCATGCATTGACATCAGTTTTATTTGGACTGTAGACTCAAAATGTCACCTCCCCACCCCCAGTAGGAAACGGTGTCTTTTGCCGGTCTGTAGACTTAATTTTATGTGCATATTGCCAGATTCCAGTAAAAGCCTTTGCATCTACGTTTTGATTTCTTGAAATGAGTGCCACCTAAGATTGTACCAGCTCCTCGCACCTTCGGAGGGAAGGTGGTCCCAAACGAGGTTCCATGAAGGTTCAACACATCGTGAGGTCTACATTCCTACTTACAGATCATATTGTTTTGGGGTTTTTTTTCTTTTTAATTTTTATTGTGATGACAATTGTGTATTCCAAAACAAGCCTCTTTGTATTGAGTCTCTTCAGAAAGTGGCTTTTTGGAGAAAGTGAAGTTTCTACATGTCACTAGTGATGTTATATAGCTGTACTTTTTATTTTTGCATACATTGTTGTTTCTTCTGCTTGCTATCAACAGAGCGTACTCACTAGACAAGAATCTGTTAGAATTTCTGTCTTCTTCAAACACTGATGATCTTCATAGGCTTTACAACTATCCTACATTTATGACTTCTTAAAGTGTACACTAATAAAGCTGTTTTAATTCAGTTGAAAATTGTCGTCTTTTTGTGGTCTCGTTGCCATTTTACTCCTTACTTAGGTATTTACACGTACTTGTGAAAAATCTTTTGATTTAAATTTGGGCTCATTGTGAGACTTGTGGTTAACCTTTTGTGGAAAAAGTTTTGCTTATTCCGATATTTAAAAGTTTACTCATATGTCTTAAACATGTTGACTGCTACTGACTGTTTACCTCCATATCTGTAAGGCCTTGATATCCATGTCAACTGAAGGTTTCTCCTTAATTGCTTTTTATATTTTATTCTTGTAATATACAGCTGTTGCTAGAGGATGAGAATTGACTTTTTTTTTGTAGCATTTAAACAATTGTTCAGGGACTGACCAATGAACAGCAGGGTGTCTTAATTAGCTCTAATCAAGCACAGCTGTTGCAGAAACAGTGTGATGTGATGTTTGCTGAGCATTTTGACCTGACTTCTGGATTGTGCCAGCTTGAATTGATTGTACCTATAATTATTTGGTTCATCAAAAGGGGTCTTAGTTTACCTCCCACAAAAGGTAATCCAAAACATCTTTTTCTCATTGTAACATTTAAAAATAACCACTTCATTCTAACAGATAAAAGTGACCCAAATATGAATCCAAAGGAAACATTTACAATTCAATTTTTAAATTTCCTGTGTGTATTTGATCAAATAGCCTAAAATGGTGCCAATAGGTCCTAACATTAGCTTAATTAGTTATCTTTTAGTCGTGTATCAGTCTCTGTTTTCTGTCATTTGTAATTGCAGCTGCTTTTAAAAAAAAAAAAGAAAAAACCTACATCAAAGCTTCTTTCTAGGATATTTCTGTCGTTTTAAGTTTCAAGCGGTGCTTTATACAGAATTATATAAATAAGATATTTAGAAACAGTTAAGTTATAGTGTACTATTAAACCGGAATAGATACGCTTTTGAAAGTTAGATGCACTATATTTACGATCAATTGTGTAGTTATTGGTAAAAGCTTGTATGATCCTTCATAGACGATAGAGGGCGCTAGAAGCACATCAATGAAAGTCCTCTGAACTACAAACTATTGTACTTGTTTTGAGTTGCGGAATAAAATGTGCAGAGTTAAAATTCCTAATCCGAATAGTCCGTGTGCTTATCCTGTGCATCTGTTAGGTTACAGTTAAGGTTATTACCATAATTTGTATATTTGAAGAAACCTAGTTTGTTTGGTTCTGACACCAAAAACACTTTAGAAACCAGTGCGAGCCAAATCGGTTCGGTTTTACACAATGTGTACAAATCTGAAGTGCACACGCGTTCACACATTTAGACAATGGATCACAACTCTGAAACAGTAAGTGATGAGTAACAACAGAATACAAGTTTAATTTCCTTTTATGAGTTATTTAGATTCGTTTACTGTCCTCTCCGCGTATGCGGCAGCAGGCTCTTTAGTGAAATGATATTACAGTTAAACATCCACGAAACATTAAAAGCCTGCAGTCAAACTGGTTTGTGCTGATTTTGAGCAGTCTGGGAGAGTGTCTTTTCCTGCAGATTTTTAAACTTTGCTTAAAAATTAGATTGTTGTAATGCAAATGCATTAATGCTATTATTTTTTAATCTGCAGTCATTTATTTTTTACATTACCAGGCACATATACATATTTGATAGTGGGCACATTGAAGTGTTTCTTTTCTGTGTGCACTCTTTCCAGTTGGCCCAGTCCATTACCAGAGAATCATTAAGCTGTTGTTGAACTTCAGCCTCCCTCCTTCTGGTTTGGCCTTGGATTTCATCCAGTCCCCTGAGCCCTATTACCATCCAGAGTAGTAAGCTTTTCCCAAACAAATTAATACTATATCCTGAGTGTGTCTAAACTTTTTGGAAGAGTAATATGGACTGGTAACAGTGGCAGTCGTTTTTATCTGTTGTAGTTGCAGAACAGATTTAAGTTTATGATTTCTAAATAAGCACTTACCCCTTTTTTTCTGGTCTTGAAATTATGTCATATTTATTGGATATGCTCTAACTATGTCTTTTCATAAAACAGTTGCAAATGTAAAACGCTTTACAATAACTGAGAATAATTCAGGATTGTGAAACACAGTAAATGGCTTTCTCTACATGTCACAGACTGCTTAACTCAGACGTTAGTGCGTTTTTGCGGTCTAACGCTTATGTTTATGACTAGCTGAGTGAACAGTCCCACTCTGTAGTCTGCCAGGTCCTGGTGACTTGGCAATGTGGGTCCTGACATACAACCTGAACACTGACCCCAGACTGTCATCTATCATTCATTTGACTTTTGTGTCTAACGATGTGTGTTTTGCCATCTGATGGCCCAGGGCAGGATTTCTGCCATCCTTTCTTACATTTCACCCACCTGACCCCTTGATTCTGAACTTCATACTCCCTGCTCGATGCATCCATGTGTACCTGTGCACTTTCCGCTGTGTTTCTGTCCTGACAGAGGTCAGTTAGCTGTGTCTTAGGCCACGGAGACTTCTTGGCTTTATGACTTTGAAAGGCACTTCATGTGCATGTGTGTTTGAGAGCCATAAGAACTGAAGAAGGGTAATCATGTATAAGTTATATCATCTAATTAACGCTGGCTTCTAACCTCTGGCTGACCCCAGCAATATAACAATGCACCATCTAAAAGCTTTTGTATTTGTGGCCTCTTGGTCACACTAGAGTGTTGGATTTCTTCAGTGTGTGTGTGTGTGTGATTTGGCTGACTGGTAGTGCGGGGTTACCTTGATTCAGTAACTGGAGCATGAGCAGAGAAGAAACCAGAGAGCAAAGAGAAAAGGACGGGGAGAGCAAAGGTGAATAGAGAAGGGGTGAAAGAAAGTAAGTGGTTCTTCAATGAAAGAAAGTAAAAGAGAAGCAGAATCCTTGTCCATGTAATTAGGCTTAAATGAGTTTTCCACCTACTCAGTGGGTCGTGGCAACACTAGGACAAAGACGGACTGAAGGTCAGGCAGTCATTGAGTTCGACTTTGTGTGATATGGTCATAAGAAGAGAGGGGTACGGTCAGGGGTGTTTGGTTGGGCACATCCTCCTTAATGCTGAACTGCTACATGTAGTTGACCAGTAGAGGTTGTGTAGCACCAAAAAGTTATTGGATATTGAATGTCCTTGATTTAGGGGCCTTACATGCGTCCCATGATATGTCAGGTGCTGCGTTGATTTGCTTTGAATATAAACTGTAGTAAATGTTACTCTAGTGTTCTTGTAGAGGAGCAGAGTTCTTGTGAATGAGTGAAACGGTCTGGCTGGGCTTCAGCAGGTCAAATTTACCTATGTGCTGAGGAAAAAGGGAAAAAAAATCAAGCATGTAAGGAAATTGAGATTAATTCATAAATCACAGCAGAGAAAAACAACAATTCCATGTTTTAATTGCCACACTTTATTGTCCATTTTAGTTACTGCTTCATCAATTTCCTGTTTGCTATAAAGTGGTACAATGTTTTTCTGACATTTTTTTTGTCAGAAAGAAGTTACTGGGAAACTAAATGTATTGGAACCATGTTTTCTATGATGAGCTTTATGAGTTCCATATAAAGTGAGTGCTTTGAAAATAATATTTTTAAGTGAAGTGCATATAACCTTGAATGAATGACACAAACTATGATACCATATCATTATTTCACAGAAACTAAACTAATGCAGAAATGTTATGAAGGAAAACTAATTACAGCCAATGATTCAGCACCCTTCTTATCAGTTTCTCATATACCGTAGTTGTGCAGGTCACTGGAATTCATGAAAATTTGTTCATGTACAGATCTGTGTCAAAATAACTGAAATCTCTGTCTGATTCCTCTATAATATTTTGGTTTATAGATGTGTTCATGTTTGATATAACTTTATACCTACAAAGAGCACAGGCCCACCAAAAGGAGAAAAAAAAACAACCTTTAACAGCTTGTATAAATTTCTATGGTCAGTGACTTTGGTTTTTAGTAAATATGTTGTTGTGCATTATTGCCAGACATCTCAACTTTGGCCTCATGTGACCAAAGGACATTGTTCCAGTCTTTAGAGTTGTTCAGATGCAAACCCAAGCCATGTTGTTATGCTCCTTTCAGTTTTGTAGAGAGAAGAGGCTTTTCTGGCAAACCCTCCTTACAAAACATAGTTATTCATTAGTTTTTGAATTGTATTACCATAAACCCTTTCTCTAACAAATGCTCAAACATGCTAACCAAGGGCTTTTTGGGGGGCAGGGGGCACTTGCTGGGGCAGGGGGAACTCGCTGCTCAGTCTACTCCTGAAAAGATTGCCAACGGTCTTCAGGGCTTGAATTTCAGTAAAGGATTTTAGATATTGCACGAAATTTTGCCAAAACCCACAAATTTTGCATTTATAGTGTGTGAAATTCCCATACAGAGATAATTTAATAATGTTCAGTCAACAAAGACTTATGTGAGAATCTAGAATTTATTTATTAAAAAGGAAACTGCAAGATGAATTGATTTCCATCCCAGAGACAGACGATGCACCGGGAGGGAATTAAAAAAAAAAACAGACGAGAGAGAAAACAACCTTTCATTTTCAGTTTTGCATAAACGAATCCAAGAAGTGGCACAGGAATGCATTTGTGTTCTCACTGGTGGCTTGTGAGTCATACATAAAGTCAGCTGGTCGTTTGCACAAAGATGAACAGTAACAGTGCCTTTGTAGTTAAAAACACATTACTGTCACAGACTGGTAACCCATAGTTAAGCTGAGTTCAAAAGGTCACTGAATAATCAATGCTCTTTATTTGTATTTTAGATGGTTGCAAGAATGTGAACTAGGAAGTGTGAAATTTTTCAAGTAGATAGGAATTATTTTGGCTGAAAATGTAATGTTTTGGTAGGTGTTGTGTTATTCTCTTTAAACATACATCATACTCTCAGAGTGGTAACTAGTAGCATTATTTCTACTGTTAACATCCTGGTAAGCGTTGCTAGGCGCCAGTAAGCAAAACACAGGCCCACAGAAGTGGAAATTGAATGCAGGAAATGTTTATTAATTATGCTTGTGCAATGAAATGTCAAAATGTCTGCTGTGAAAAAGGTCTATAGCAATAATAAACAGTCATACGATCGTGTTCTACACGGGCCGCAGGAATGAGATCAATGCTAAAATCTATAACAGATTCTACTCTGTATTACTGCTTAGTGATTAACTTATTACTATTATTATTTTTACATTAATAAATGTGTCAAAAGGAAAACAAAATCCTATAAGTTCCCTATGTCTGTGTGGGTTTTCTTCACTTGCTCTGGATTTCACTCACAACCCTAAACCTTGCGTGTTAGGTTGACCATAATTCTGATTATGTTTCGGAGTGAATAGGAGTGAGATGTCTGTGACGTATCTTATATCCTACCAGCTGGGATAGCCCCCATCCCTCACCTCCCCCATCAGAAAAATGGATTGAAAAGTTAAATCTAAAACGTTGCACCAGGCGCAGCTTTGATTCCTCGTAGGAGTTTGCGCAACGTCCTCCAGCAGTGTCTGCGTCATTCCTGCCAGCTATAGGATTTCTCTCAGCATTTGTTGATGAACATTTTCGTCTTTTTCACGTCCCCCAAACATTGAAATTAAATTTCCACCCCTGGCACTAAGTGATTTGTTTCCCTTTTTAACTCTTAGCTTGTTTGTACTGTATCGCTTTGTAATCCATAATCTTTGCTCTATAATCTCCTTTTCCATCCTTCACTCATCTCTTACAGCTTTTATTTGTCCCTTTCCCCAAGTTACAAAAGTGCAGATGATAATATTACTTGATACAGTAATTTTACTGAT
Organism: Zenarchopterus dispar; assembly: GCA_028564865.1. Taxonomy (NCBI): domain Eukaryota; kingdom Metazoa; phylum Chordata; class Actinopteri; order Beloniformes; family Zenarchopteridae; genus Zenarchopterus; species Zenarchopterus dispar. The sequence goes on from JAOWBL010000004.1 coordinate 11,993,397, forward strand.
TTATTGCAAAGTAATTTGCATCTGTCACAAAGACTTCATATTGTGCTCTTTTTCTTTAGTGTAACAGCTACAGTGTATATACGATGTATGTCTTCATATTATCAGATTATTCTTTATAGCAATGAGATCCTGAATCTCTCTCTCTCTCTCTCTCTCACACACACGTCCCCCCAGTATGTCCCTCCTGCCTCCCCCTGCATGTGCTACATGGTGGGGTGTATGTGGGGTTATGAAAACAGTTAGGCTTAATAATTGATGTTCTGCATTTCAATCAATTTCAACACATTGTTAGGCTAATTAAGGTTAGCACCATCCTCCCAGGGGCTGTGCATGTGTGAGAATGTGACTGTATGAAAAAGTGTGTGCGACATGGCCCGCACATGTGTGTTTTTCTGCTCCTGGGGCTTCACGCTCCATTTTATATCTCAAAATACATGGGAATTCTCTATTTCAGGAACAGGAGATGAGAGAGCGTCCCTCACCACACTATTTCTCTTGGTCTCTTTCTCTCTCGTTCTCCCTCTTGCTTTTTCCCCCCTCTCTTCTCTCTCCCCAGGCAGGATCCTAAATGCAATTAACACAGCTGCTTTACTGCCTGCTAATTATTAGCACACACACGCATGCACGTTTCCGCTATTCTCTCTGAAACACACACATACACTTACATTCGGAGATGATTATTTTATGCTGGACTAATTTAAAGTTCATTGACAATTGCTTTAATTAATTAAATAAGAAAAGTACACCCTTTAAGAAAGCGGACACTACAGGCGTTTGGATTTGAAGGTAATAATTATCCTGGGTGCGTGTGGTGGCTCACTATCGGCCCTTTCGTGCATCTGTGTGTAATTCAGCCAGACACCTCAAGGTGTGTGTGTGTGTGTGTGTATGAGTGTGAATCTCTGTGTGTTAATGAGTCTTTAAACTCTAGGAGTCAGTATTTAACATTAACAGGAATAACTAAAAAGTCCAATTAAAAAGCAGCGACAGCTTTATGCTCAGCAATTTTGTTCCTCTTCTCGGAATGGCGATAGTGGGCCATAGTTTCAAGAGGACGATGGGAAACGATGGGGAAATATTTAAATACATATCCTGCTCAGTGTTTCTCATTTAAGCAACTAAAGCAGTTTGTTTCTGCAGTTCGCTGCCTTCTGCTGGTGGAGATGTACCTGTGAGTGTGTGGTAACCATGTACACAATTAGGTCAAGAAGTATTTGGATGCTGACAGAGATGTGATTAAAAGTTATGCAGCATGGTAATTCATAAGTTAAGCCAATTAAATTTGAATATTATTGTTAAGATAACTCCAGATCATGTTGTCTTACTTATGATTCCAAAAGTAAATCAGAAAATGTTTCACCTTGAGTCGAAGCTAAAGATGTCAAGCTGGTGCAAGCTTAATGTTTTAGAACATGCATGTTATTCATATAATAAATTACTGTTTAACAAAACACCAAAAATTACTGTTTTAGTGAAATATCCCATACCTGTATTCATTTAGGTGATTTAGTTAAAACACTGTATGCAACCTCTTCTCTTCAAATTGATTCACTTTTCTTGAGTTCCTTTTCTTTGTCGTTCTGGACCACTGTGTTTGTAACTACAATGTAAGTGGAGTGGACTTCAAAGACTGCTGAACAAATAGGAATACACAGAACTAGTGGAATAGAAATGTAAGATGATTGGATGTGTGCTGTGAAGAAATGATCAAGTACTGCTCTTGTGTCTAAAGTGTGGCCAGAATCAATGTGTGACCTCAAGTAACCAGACACCAGGTGTGTTTAATATTGTCAAAGGAAAAAATGAAAACTAAAGACACTGAAAGGATGTGATACAACTAAAAGATGAAAGAGACCAAATGAAGAGAAGAAAAACCTTGTGGATATGCGTATTTTTCTATGAGATGGGCTCAGGTGTTAAAGTACTTTAGAATTACGCCAAGGAGTTGTCAGACATGAGGCTGAAAACACAGATCCACTTTCTGACCTTTCCTCATTTCATTTTATGCTTTTTCCATTCTTTCAAGTTCTTTCCCCCATTTTATCCCCCTTTTTAGCTCTTCCCACTTCATGTTTTCAGTCTGTACTTATTTAAGTATTGTTTGTTTATTTATTTATATTTACTGAATATTGCATATTTAATCTTACCTATACAAGAAAAAAAGAGTATAACTCCAAATCGGAAAAAGCTGTGACAATATGAAAGAAGCAAGATATTGATATTATTATTTGCCATATTTAATTTGACTTAATTTTTATATTTTTACAGACTGAATGAACCCATTAATTTAATATACTTTTTTTGGCATTCCAAGCTTGTTGCAGACATCATATAAAAATTGGACAAAAATCTTGTAAAAACATTTTTTTATGCTATTCTATTTAATTAGTTATTACTATCACTTAACAACTAAGTCTGGTAGCATCTTGGCACCTTCAGAAAAATTTCTGTCTTTGCTAGGTTTCAGATTATTTATATAGATTCATTCAAGCAATTTTTAATCACTGAAAGTGTGTTATGCACATACACAAACCAAATAATTGGGGTTTAAAAATAAAAACTTCACATGTTTGGGCCAATAACAGACATGTCCAGACCAGCAGATGGTGAATCACATACGTTAAAGCAGGAAAACATCTAAAACATGCAGGGCAGCCCCCTTGAGGACTAGAATTAGGCACTTAGGTTATTGTAGGACAGTAGCTCTAAAAATAATGCAATACTAAAACATGTTAATCCAAAAAAAAAAAATGTTTGAAAGGAGAGAAATGCCTTCTCATGATTTGTCAAAGACTTGAGTCCAAGTTTGAAGATTCAGAGAAAAATGCAAGACCTACATTGCTCAAGGAAATATAAGGGGACACTTTTTAATCAGAATATACCATCAAGTTACTTAAACTTCTGGGACATTGATCTGATCAATTAAGTAGCAGAGGGTGTTGTTGATCAGTTTAGCTGCTTTGGTGTTAATGAAATCAGCAACAGGTGCAGTTGACTACCACCCAAACACGAATGGTTTTACAGGTGGAGGCCACTGATATTTTTCCTTTCCTTTTTTCTTCTCTTCCTCTTCTTTCTTTTCTGACTGTTTTTCACTTGTTTTGTATTTGGCTACAGTCAGTGTCACTGCTGGTAGCTTAAGGGGATACCTAAACCCTATACAGATGTATTCCCCCCAACTCCTCCAGGATCCCATATTAATAAGTAGTATTGCTAGACAGTGTGTTGTGTCTCTGAACACAGTCTCAAGAGCATGGAGGAGATTCCAGGAGATAGGCAGTTACTCTAGAGCAGGATAGTGCCGTAAAAAGTCCTTAACCCATCAGTGGGACCAGTTATGTGCTTGTTTTTGCTCCAGCAGGCTACTGGTGCGACTGTCTCTGACCAAACCATAAGAAACAGACCTCATGAGGGTAGCCTGAGAGCCTGACATCCTCTAGTAGGGCCTGTGCTCACTGCCAGGGACTGTGGAGCTCAAATGGCATTTTCCATTCAACACCAGAACTGGCAAGTCTGCCTCTGGCGCCCCTGTGTTTTTCGCAGATGAGAGCATGTTAACCCAGACCTCATATAACAGAGGGGATAGGGTCTGGAGAAATTGTGGAGAATGTTGTGCTGCATGGGCTGTTTGGTGGTGGGTCAGTGGAGGCCTGGGAAGGCATATCTGTGAAGGTATGCACAGACATCTATTGGCTAAAAAAAAAAAAAACCAACACGCTGACTGCCATTAGGCAGCAGGATGAAATCCTTGGACACATTGTCACACCCTGCACTGATGAAGTGTTTTCTAAGTTTCTCCCAGTGCCAAGCCTTATGTGATGAGAGCATGCAAGCAGTTCCTGGAGGATGAAGGAATCGATACCATTGACAGTTCCCCACACTTGCCTGACCTAAATCCAATAGGACACCTCTAGGATATTATGTTTCGGACCATTCGACACTGCTACGTTGCACTTCAGACTGTCCAGGGGCTCATTGATGCCCTGGTACAGATCTAGGAGGAGATACCTCAGGACATCATCTGTCATGTCATTAGGAGCATGACCCAATGCTGTCAAGCACGCATGCAAGCACATAAGGTCATGCAAGGTACCAGGTACTATTTAGCAATGAGATTTTAGCAAACTGCACCAGCCTGCACATTATTTTTTCACTTTGATTTCCAGGGTGTTTTTGAATTTAATCCTCTGTAGGTTAATAATTTTAATTTCCATAAAATGATGCGGCATCCTTTGGTTTGTAACACATTACCCAGTCCTTATCAGTATAGATATCCAGTACAATTTTTCCCTACTGAGATCTGAAGTGTTTCTTTTTTTTTTTTTTTTTTTTTTTTTTTTAACAAAATAGTAAATAGATAC
>JAOWBL010000004.1:11997857-12044433 GCA_028564865.1 Zenarchopterus dispar
CTATATAGGTTAGCTGCCAGTGAATAGAGATCCCACTGATATAGTACCCTGACCACAGAAAGAGATGGAAGCCATTGATGTCAAGACAAGAAAACTCCTCACAATGTACTGAGGATTTTAACCTAAAACCAACACCATGAGACTCTGTACGAAGTTGAGAAAGGAGGGAGACTGCAGATTACTGAGCATCAAAGCAATCCAGACAACAACTTCAGAGATTGCGGTCCAGAAATGCATAGTTGTAAGAACAGCAAAAATACTGCATATGCACCTTAAGGTCCCAGATGTCTGGTAGAGCCACTGCCTACAGAGATGGAGTGGTATCAAGAAACCCAACCAATCTTCTACGTCTTGAAGAATTTATATACAACTCCATCCTTTCCCATTTCTTTATGGGCAGTTGGCCTCTTCAAACTTGAGTCCTCTAACAGAGATTCAGATTCAGAATCAGTTTATCGGCAATCCTAGTGAAACAGGTTCACAGACTCGGAAATTGCTCTAATGTAATGGTGCAGATATAGCATAAAATAATGAAAAAAAGTAAAAATAGAATAAAAACAATATAAAATGAGAATAAAGTAAAATAAATATACTAGGTATAAGTCTACAAAAAATATTTACAAAAAAAAAGAAAGAAAGATATACAATATATACATGTGCAAACATCAGCAAGTGCATAGTGTGGCTGTCATTTAACTATTCATGAATCTGATGGCTGAGGGGAAGAAGCTGTTCTTGTGGTGGGAAGTTCTTGTCTAGATGGACCGTAGTCTCCTGCCTGAGGGGAGGGGGTTAAACTGGCTGTGTCCAGGTTGAGAAGGTGTCAGAGCTTCATGGTTCTCTACAGTATTTTTGCTGTTCCAAGGAGTGTGCTTTTGTGGACTGAGATCTCTGATGTCGTTCCTGGGATCTGCTGGAGCAACTCTCTTGGTCCATCGCACGGCCACATATAGACAAACACTCATGCACTCTCACACTCATGGGTAATTTAGAATCATCAATCAACCTGACATACATGATTTTGGACTGTGGGATGAAATGGGAGTACCAGGACACACACACACACACACACACACACACACACACACACACACACACACACACACACACACACACACCTTACAGTATTTTCAGTTTTGTACAGCAAATCTTTAAACACAGTTTAAGCTGCTTCTATCTTGGTTTTTATTTTACTTTCCAGTGTCTCTTTGTTAGTCATCCAGCTTCTTTATTTCCCCCATTTCTTTTTACCATTTCAGAGGTAATAAATGTATGCTTTACTTTTACGTTTTATAAATCCAACTTGATAAGCCCTTCAATCATAGTCTTTTTTCCTCATTTTGGTTATCAATAAACTCTGATGAGTTGGAGCAGGGCAGAGAGGGAGATGGGATAGTTGGGGGTAGTTGGAGGTAGTAGGGGGTAAGACCTTAGGCCTGAGGGTGCAGAGCTACATTGTATTTCTGCATGTGGGTGTCCAACGTATCCCTCTGTTATTCACCACCAGCCTTCCCATCTTATGTGTCTGTGCATGTGTGTTCTAATACATGCATGAAGATCTTAAAGTGTCCCATATGGGGGGTGTATTTGTGCACACGCTTGTGCGAATGTGTTTGAATGAATGAATGTGTGTGTGTCAGTGCAGGCCCTTGGCCAGGCCATCCGTTATCGATGTTCCTGCCTCGGGGTATGTCAGGGGAAATGAATGTGTGTGTGGGTGTATGTGTCTGTGAGTGTGTGTGTGTGTGTCTGTACAAGGGGGTCATGTGGTGTCGTCAAGCAGCGGCTGGTGAAAGATGGCCAGCACTGATATGATCAGTCATCTGTTGATCAAGATGTACTACTGCCGCCTCGTTGCAGTTCCTCTCTTTGAATTTCACTTTTAACTCTTCTACCTCTATTTTGCTCTGTGTCTTTGTCTCCTCTCCTTTTGTCTCTTCCTTTTAAATGTCTTCATTTCTGTTTTTCCTCCTCTTTTATTTCATTTTCAGTGGAATTTACTGTTATTACATTTAAGTATCTTTCTTTCTTCCTCTAAATGCCCTGATTCAATAAGCTGATGGCCAGCTGTCAGAAGCCTGGTTGAACATCTGCTGCCCGTATTTCTTAGTGTGTGCCACATTGTCAGCACTGTCCAGGCTACTGATGTTTGTTTTTAGTAGATTCAACATGTTGCGACAGTGTCTGGTTGGTCTGATTGAATGACATGTAGACATTACCGATTATTTAAAGAGCTCACCAAAATGATAAATGTACAAACCAATCTATATGTGCCAGTTTAAATTGAAACCAAGTTTTTTTTTGAGAAAACAAGTATAATTATTGTTTTAAAAAAACAACTGCATGATAATGAGAGAGGATTTCCACATTTTCTTAAGGTCCATCATCTGGGTGAAATGCAGCAAGTTGGATCCTAAAAACTGAGGTAAAAATGAAGAGTTAGGTCCTCATGGACAGATAGAGGATGTCTTTAAGTTACCATCTTCTAGAAATGTTTCCGTTGATCCTGGCTATTATCAGAATTGTCTGTGGAAGAGCATCGTCTGAGCGTTATTAGCAAAACTGAATATATTTCTTTCCTTCCTATTTTACATATATGTCAAAGAGCCATCATCAGAGCAGGCATCATATTAACTCTGCAACAGGAGACTCCCTCTGTATCACTATCTACCTGTCTTTAACTCAGCATCTTTGCACATTGCTTCCTCTGTATCTCAATATATCTTTCAGTCCTCCAGCCTTTCTGTTAAATCCATCTGTCACTCACTGTTACACAGGGTGGGTATCATGTTGTGTCTCTGTGACTTTTTGGTCTGATATCACTGTCCACACGTGCTGCATGTCTGTGAGTCTTTATGCACTGCAGTTTTTTTTTAACCACTCATTTCGCTCAATACTGTTCTCCTCTGTAGTCTCTCCCCTCCCGTGCCTCTGTCTCTTTCAACCTCATCTCTTTTCCTTTCATTAAAGTGTCATATTACGCACACACGCACATACCCACCAACAGCCAGGAAATCTTAGGAAACAATCACACAATGCTAAGTAACTCACACGGATGCTAAAATGCACATGGCCAACATGAGATGCAGACATTGCACTAGGGACATGCAAACATGCATACACACAGACATAAACACACAAACTGTGGTAAGTAGGTAAAGTGCTTTAGCAACTGTGGTTAACATTAAAGCACCACTCTAAAGTGCTATGCTCTGCGGTGAATAGCTAACACACTTCAGAGAGTTTGTTTTTTTTTAACCTTATGACACTGATGTTTTTTGTGGTTGACAGATAATGGGGCTTTACTATGTGGTTAAGAGCTGTGTGTGCTTGTGTGAGTGTGTATATGTGTGTACACCATAGACTGTATAAGAAGAACTGGACAAACTCCTCCTGTGATGTCACACCCTGAGGTTTTCTGAAGAGTGCTTTTGAAGCTTCTTTTTCCTTCTACAATGCCATGTTGCAAACAGGTAGAAGGTCCCGGGAATCTCACTGGAACACGCTAATCTCATATCAATCACAGTTAGCCATTTTAGCCTGGCTGATGTAGCTTCTCCTAATCTAAGGTGCTAATTAATATGACTTTACATTCATTCTTATCAAATCTGTCCAAACATCCTCATTTCAAGTGTCACTGCTGAAACAACATCCGAAGCGAACGCTACCAGAGCTGAAATGAGGACTGGCAGAGCTCACTGGGACCTGTGGTCAATGCAGAAAAATATTGCAAATATGACTTTATTTTATTTTCTAAAGATCTTGTTTAAACTTTCTCTGAAAAAGATCTTGTTGAATGTCTTCCAGTTGGTGAAATTTTTGGAAGTTTTCAGTGAGGAGTGTGGGGTAGGAGTCAGGGAAACAAAGCACGGAGCTCCAAACCAAGCTGAGGATCAACAAAACTCTGATAGATTACTTTTGTTTTTCACTATAACAAGCCTAGAAATTCAGTCACACATGTTCAAACTGACATCATATCCATAGTATGAAAGTCGTCACTGTTTCGTATTGTCGCCACTTTGTTAAAAGTCCGTACAAGTCGACTGCCGATGTTGACCAAACTACCGTCAATGGGCGCGAAAGAGGGAAAGTTAATGGCCTCTGCCTCCGCAATGCTAGATCTGTACCTAAAAACAATCTGCATCAGAGCGTTTCTGTAATAAGAATATGACAGACTGGTTTGCTGCGAGCCCCCTGCAAGTTTTGCGACGATGTATGGATACTCATTGTGTGCTGGTAAAGCTTTGCATGTGTCTTGAAATCACTAATCACTCTCAGTGTTTTGTGTGGGAAATGGATAATGTTTTAACAATGTGTGGTTAGAGTCAAAACCAGCACAGTTCACTGTACACTGACCCCAACTGATGCATAATGTAACAGCACTGACCACACTGATGTATTAGTGGACTAAATGACTGTATTAATGGTGCTCAATAAAAAGAAGAATGGACAAAGGGGCCTGAAAAGTGCTTTAAGTGAAAGTGTGGAACTGTGATTGGCAATAATAGTGTGTGTTTGTCTGTGTACGTGTGTTGTGCCTACACATGTCCGGAAAGCTCAGAAAAGACACTACAAGTGAGGGTACATGTCAAAAGTGGCGCTCCCATTATATTTTTTTTGCAAAACAACAACAAAACTCTGACTTTGTGATAAAGGTAGTGCTGTGGAGGGCCGGTTCGTCTTGTGAACGTTTTTTTGTGTGTGAGCGTAACTCTCCTGATTCTTTCTCCATGACTCTCAATGATAAAGAAAATCTCAACTTTGAAGAAGATGGACAAAAACATTTGAAGTCTTTGACAAATTATTGTGATTGTTGCTACCGCTGTTGAGAAAATAGTCAGATGATAAAAGCAGCGGAAGATTATCCAAATTATTCACAGGCAAAGTCCTTATGTGTTTCAGAAATGTGTAATAAATAAATAGTGTTATAACACAACCAAATTGTATTACTGAGACCAAAAACAGCTGGAAACTAGATTTTGATGACTTTAGATTGGCCGACTACATTAATTCCAACGCTGCCAGAGACTTGCAAAAAAAGTATTTCTATAACACTTTTGCAATAAACTAGATTATCATATTGCCTGAAAAAACACCTTGTGAAAGAGTAAAAAGGTTTTTGTGATCTTTGGCAGTTTTTTTTTAATTCGAGTCATTTCCCTTATTGGTTTTCTTTTTGATGTTTGGGTTTTATGCAAATCTAGGTGTAATGGAAACACGACTACACTCAGCTTTTTTTTTTTTTCCCCAAAGAAAAGAAATGAAACTCAAAATCAAACAGCAGGCAATTTTTTACAGATATAAGTGTCAAAGGCTTGATGGCAAAGTTGCTGTAAATTTTAATTCTTAGCAAACAGGAAGAATCAGAGTTTACCAATCTAAGCGCTTGAGGCCTAGTGTCCATAAACATATCCTTTGCCATTTTTAAAAACCTCCCTTCATTGCTGACTAAGTGCCCAGCTTCAACTACAGTAGTCAACATTTGAAGTGGATCAAAACAGTTCACCCAAGCCCTCCAAAGACAAGAACAGATATTGTTCAAAATTCTTGCATTGCATGTAAGTGTGTTTTTGATCCACTTTAACTGTTGACTAGTATATTTAGGCCCTGTGAAACTAATCCAGATCCCCACGATTTAAAGCTTGATGGAAGATCAGGATTGAGAAACTGTGACGTAAATGATAACACCGTAGTTGTGAAATCGAATAACAGCTACCAAGGATGAAATATCTCAGCAGATTAGTGACACTATTATCTGATGCTGTATCAATTATCTAATGTTGTTTGGGTGTTGTCTCCCTGTTGTTCGGATTAAATGCCAATTTTTGTCTTACACAGTTTATACATCTCATGCTAATCATGATCTAAAGTATCTCATAAAGAGTATAATAGATTCTGAATAACGATTATTTTAATGGAATCTAAAGATCTGATTAAAAAGTTACATTTTCTTTCTCCCTCTGTGTTGCAAACTTGCAAACAAACTGTATTTGTGACTAAAAGTAACAAACTCCTGCCCACTCCTGGTCATCTACAGGATTAAGTGAGTGTAACTGGTGGATGGATGTTTGGAATATGTTTAATTTTTGTCTTCATTCAGGTGCCCAGTGGTATTTTGACTACATGAAGGTGATGTGTATTTTATCCACTTACATGTGGGAAAATGTAGATGATAAAGAGTTAGTCAAGCTCCATTTTTCAGAATGTTTTGCCTAATGCTTAAATATAACTTGGATCAACATATGCTTTTAGAATTAAGGTGAAGGTACTCAAAAATTCAGTTCGGTATTGAGGTTCAGCATCTCGTTTTTAAGTTGAGGTTAATAGACAGCTAGAATGCAATATGTCACTGAGTGTCTGCAAAGAACTGAGTACAAAGAAACACGAGCCTATTTGTTATCCTGACATGTCTTCTGTGATTCATGTCACTGTAGCCTAATATTTGTCCCCTTTATGGGTAACAGTATCTTTACCTTCTTCTCTTCTACGATCCATCTGCTATCCCCTTTTCTCTTCAGCCTTTCACCCCAAAGTTCTTCAGTGTCTAGCTCATATTGTAAACAACTGTCATATCCAGACCTTTTAAATAGCCTTCAAAATTGTGCCAGCATGTACACAGGCACACAAATACACACACACACTCCAAAGCATATCTCATAAATGTTTCAGATACAGGGCTGCATATCATCTAACTATACCCAATGCCTAGTCCTCACTTATTTACATCCGGCTGCCCCCACACCACTGAAACCTCAACACCAACATCAATGATTCATCAGCCAATGTTTTAGCAAAATGCATACCTCTTCTGTCAATACGGAGCGGGAGAGGAGGGAGGGAAAGAGGAGGGAAAGTACGGGACGGTAGAAAGCAAAAGGAGGAAAGGCAGGGAGGCAAATGAAGAATTAATAAAAGGTATCGTAAAAGAGATTAATCCCAGAGAAGACAGAAAATAGTTAAGAAATGAGAGGGGCAACAAAAGGTATGGGAGGACGGACAGTGTTTGCAGGGATAGAAGGGACCAATAAGGACAAAGAGAAAAAGAGTAAGAGAATTAAATGAGTATTAATGGAAACAAAGAGTGTAAGAGAGATATGAACCTATCCTACCCCCCCCCACACACACACACACAAACACACACACACACTCACACACTTTACCCCATCTTCTGCTTTACTTTACTCCTGCTTTCAGAGTCCAACATTTGATCTCTATTTTACGGATGAAATCCAGTCTTTTTTATTTTATTTTTGTCAGAAATCAATGACATTATGCAGACACGGGAGTCTGATATGTCTTTTACTCTTTAGATTTCAGGAGAATACGACCTCATATTCCTCCTGGGACGTTATAGGAGTTTGTGAACATTTACATTGATTTTAAAAATGTACCTGCGTTTTGAAATTGTTGTGGTTATGTGGTATACAGACATAGAAGAAACAAAAGAAAAAGATGTCTTTATACCAAAATGGGTAGAAAGATCTTTGCCAGTGAACTGTATGTACAAAAACACAACGACCGCTTACTTTTGATTATCTGTCTTCTCCAATTTTTAGATTTTTTTCCTTTCTTTTTTAAGAAATCCTGAATTCAAAAAGCAATGCACACAGAAATGCATAGTGAGACCAATATAACTAGTTTTCAGCAAAAGTCTGAAAACGTTTTAGTATTAAAAATGGATAGATTTTCTTAAGTTAATTGACTGGCAGAAGCACTGAGGATTTCTTGGCGCAATTACTGTCTCACAAAAACTCAAGTTTTTACAGATACTATACAGCATTAGACAATTATTTAGAGTAACTGTTTAAGGAATTAAAACAGAAGTGGTTTTGGTTGAAACTGTTCTTTTGTAATGGAGGTGTGTAGGATGCAAATCAACAGGATTTAGGAAGGTGACATTCTGTCCTGCCGTCTATTTCTTTTTGCTTGAGAGACAACAGAGATGTATCTTTACATTTATGAACCAAAAAAGGCCAAAAAAATTTAAATTTGCCAAAAATGCCTGATTTCCAAAGAAGCATCACATTAAAGATTTTGATTTACAATTAAAGTGGCCCCTACTAGGTTTCCCTTCTCTGTCCGGTCAGCGGCACCATGCAAAATGAAAAGAGTTCATGAGGTCTTTTTCTGTATGATTGAAGGTATCAGTTGTCAACTTGTACAGATGTATAGTAAGACCGAAGGGACCAGATGGAAATGCTTGCATAATTATCTCCATCCTGATTCGAATCTCGACTAGGGCTTTAGCTTGTCAAGTTTGTACGTTTTTCGTGCATTTGCATGGGTTTTCTGCGGGTGCTTCAACATAAATGTTTCCTCTCAAAAACATTTATGTTGAACTAACTGATGACTCTAAACTGGCCATAGGAGTGAGCGTGAGTATTTGTCTATATGTAGCAGCTGATAACTGAATGGCAGATGAACGCACGGCCTGTCTGGGGCATACTCTTCCTTTTCACTTGGAGGGAGCTGGGAGAGGCTTCAGCAGACCCTAAATAGGAATAAGCAGGTAAAAGATAATGGACGGACAGACTATTATTACTCTTACTGTCAGTGTCTTTTATATAAAATTTTAAAACACAATTTTGAAATGCAACTGTTTGCTTGACTTTGTCATCAGGCAAAAAGCAAAAGAAGTAAAAAGAATAATACTGAGAAACATGAGGGGGAAAAGTGGAAGCCTTGACTTTGACGGGAAGTTGTTTCAGGGTAACAAGGACAAGACACTTCTGCTTTTTTGCTCTCTCTTCCTTTCTCTCTCTCCTTTTCTGTCATTTGGCGCCCAGGGTGAAATTATGATAATAAGAGAAAGGAAAAGCTATTACTGAGGCTGCTCTCTCATTATGTAAATGATATTAAACAGGCCCGCTGCATGTGTGGATGTGTGCGTTTCTATTGTGTATTCAAAACTGATCAGCTGAGCGGGCTGGTACGTTTGTGTACACTGACTCATGTGCGTCTTTGACTGCTTGAATCTACGTGGACAAGCTGAGCATGTCTCTCTACAACTTTGTGTACACTCATGTGTGTCCTTGGGCTATAGGTGCTAATTTCCACGCAGTGATTACATAGTGTCAAACTCCTCCACATTGATTATGACGTATTAATTACATGCAATATTTTCACCTGCTTTGACACAACACTCACATTAAAGTCACAACTGTAACTATCTTTTGCTTTGCATTGACATGAGCTGATTGTGGATGTCAGAAAAATATGTCCCAGCTGAAGTAATTGGGAGGGATAGTTAGGGTAAATAGTTGCATGTAAATACTAAACGTTTACCTGATGCATGACAGACTAATCTTAGCACACAAATGCACGATAGTAATTTGCATATGTCACGCTATTTGTGTCTGTAGGTGACTGATACATGGCAGAAGTAGTACTGTTTGTATTTTAATGCTAAAATGACAAAAACAGTTATACAGCTTCTGCAGGTGCAAAGTAAAAGGAACAATCATTGCACTGAACCAGAACAAAATCATATCGTTATTACTGTGACCTCACTGCAAAATACATTTTGGGGTTGGGGCGGAGTCTAATAAAAGTACCTTTGTACCAAGAATAGTTGCAGACATGAACTCATTGGAATTTAAGTATATTAAAAGTCATTTATGTTCTAAATTGATTTATATAGAACTGCTAAGGAGCTTTAGAAGTATCATTAGTCATTACAGTTACCTAATGACTTTTGTGTAAATTTCTCATTTTCAACCCTTGCAATAATAAAGACATTATATCCCTATAAATCAAGACAGAACTGTAATACAAATGTCTTTCCACCTTATATTTACAAGTTAATTGTAGCCTTTTAAAAGCAATTTAAAGGAAATGTGAAGGTTTAAAATAGTAAAGTGGTGCAGCAAGAAAACTGTCTATTTAAGGGCTGGGTGCAAGATTATGAAAAAAAAAAGTGAGAATGAGCAGGATTTTGAAGACAAACATTTAAAAAGTAAAACCTTCTTTCTTCAGACCTGCTTGTGAAGCCACATCTCTAAAATACAGAAAAAGGCAACAACTGCTTACTGAAGAAAATGACAGCTTGATGCACAAGCCAGCGATTATGACGAGATCATTTGATTGATTGTTTACTGTTGATGTGTAAAGGGGATTTTAGGTAATATTAAGGATGGGCATTATTAATCAATTATCAATAACTGATCATTAAGATTTTTTTTGATCATGTGGAATTTGATTGATAGAATGAGGATGTCTTGAAGTGCTGAATTTCACTGTTCTGAGGGTCCAGCAGGGGGCGCAATCAAAATAATTTGCTGCTAGACTAGGACCTGCTAGGACCACAAGGGTACCATAGAAATCAAAAGTAAATATAAAGAGAACAAAATTTGGTGCGGGGTTGTTCAAACTCAATGAATAATGGAAAAATATAATAAACCTCACTAAATTCACCTTTTTCCTTAATTATTTTTTCTTTTTAAGAAAGTGAACGGAGCAAGGTCCCTCCGGCTGGTGAAATTAGCGTGGCAGTATCTCAGCATCACCCAAACGTTGATACAGGCAGAGCGACTGTTCCCGTGGCTGGACTGATGGACTCTGGGCTGCGTTCACATTGCACACCTGAGCGCATTTATGTGCTTATTTTTCCTCAACAAAAATCAGTAGCTTGAGTTATGTTATCAATGTTGCAGCTGGCTTTTGAATTTTAATATTTTATGATTTAGCCTCCAAGTTCTGGCTCCAATGCTTTAGTTAATCTTGTTTTCCTTTGTTTAAACAAAATGATTCATGTCTGGTAAATGTTCATTAAAATAAAAAGGATTAATTGAGAATTGATAATTAATTTTCCCGATGATTAGCATGAGTACGTTCTAAAAATGCCCAAACTGAAGTAATATATAAACATACAACAAACATATCCTAGCCCACCTTTAAAGCCTGTTAGCTGCATCGGTTGCCTTAACTTATTTTCACCTTGAAAAATCACTAAAATATGTACTTTACCTTGTTTTGCCGATAACTGAATGGTAGATAATTGTTTTCAAAGATGAAAAATCCAGAGAAGTGGCAATCGCCTGGGTCACGAAGGACATGAGCGCCTCTCTCAAATCAATAATTCACTAATTGAAGTCTAAAAAAGATATAAGCATATCTCCAAAGTGGAAGCTCATTTATTGGTAGTGGATTGTTCACTTGTTGAATTTTCATTACACAAGCACAATACAGTAACATAAAAACACTGGTAATCATGTTACAACACCGCTGCATCAGTTATAAGACACAGAATTGCAATGATAATCAATAGTCCTTGTTTCACCTATTATTTCACATACAGTCTTTAAGCAAATCACATAGGGAGATATTCTTAAAAACTAATTACAATATTCCTTGTGTGATTATGAACTTATCTAAGAGAAATATTGATAATCTGCCAAATTTCGGCATGCTCCATGTCTCTTTGTCCTCAACATTTGCGTGATTGTAAATGCACTTTAATATATTGCTGCTCTTTGTGTGTTTGTTTGGTGGTCTGTCCTGCTCTCTTCCACTGCTTGTTTATATGCTTCATACCACAGGTCCTCAGGGATTCATAAATATTGATCGTTCCAAAGGATGGATAGCTGCTTGATAGCCTGTCCAGGCCCTGGGAATACAAGTCCATGCGAGCACACACATACCCATACACACACAAATGAATACTCCTAAATCCCTCTTTCCAAGTAGCCACAGACCAGTGCAATTCGTCTCTGTTACTTTGATTCAGAAAGCAAAAGCTGCACTGTTAAATGAAAATGTGTGCAGTATCTTCAACAGTCATTTTTTATTACTTTATGGTACCACTGTTGCTCTATCTCAGCTTCATAAAGATACAGAAGTAAAACATTTTTAATATTCTATCATCCAGAGTTCAAAATTGGGACAATCAAACCAGTATAGTGTGCTGTGAAGGACATTTGTGGGGGTACAGAGGTCTGGTGCTTAAATAGTTAAGACATGTCAAGCATAACTGCAGTGTATAAAGTTTATGACAGCATAAGAAAGAAACTGCAAAATTATCTTCTGTAATACATTGAGAGATTAATACAAAATCTGGAAAGTCATCTTCAATAAACTTACATGCATAAGTTAAAAAAAACCAACTTTATATTTAAAATTTGCAGTAGTCTAAATTGAGACTACTGTTGGTTTAAACATCCCACTGTTTCAGTGTCCTGGCTGACCAGGGAAAGAAATGAGTGTAAAAAAGCTCCAATTCTGGGAAGAAATTTCTTAATAGCAGAGTTAACTCTCTTTCTCAAAATAAAAAAATAAACTGACTTAAAATTTTTCAGTCAATTTAATATAGTTCTTGTGACTATATCTTCTTTGAATAAATACAAGTCCTATTTTAAAAGATCTTAATTTCCACAGTTTAAGTAGTTAAACAGCTCTATCCTGCTCGTGCAAAGTTTCAGTCAGACACCAAATGCCAACTCAATACCCGATAAACTCCAAACCATCTTCATTCATCTTGAAGTAATGTGGGAATAAATCTCAGCTGGACATCTAATTTCTTTTCAGTTTATTTTATATGTTTTACATAGGCACATAAAATAAGCAGTTATTTTATATGCTTAAAAATAACTGTTATTTAATCATTATAAATGGTAAAGTCCATATTTTTGTGAAACCTCCTAAATAAAGCTTAAAGTCTAAACTTTGATGACATCGTATTTTATTTCTAAACCTTTCTGGTGGTTAAAAAGGCAAAACCATAAAAACTATCATTGTCCAAAACCTGTGGGACCTGACTGTACATGTGTTAGAAAGAATATTGTATTGATTAATTATTGTTTGAACGCATGTCCAAAACTATGTTCGATTGATTTACAGTGTTCTTAAAAGATAAGAAAAAAATGTAATCAAATGGTGACACTCATGCAAAGTGGAGAAGGACCTGTGTTTCAGGGAAATCTGAAGATGAAAGCTGCTGAAGAGTGGTTTTATTTTATCAAACAATTTAACCTGAGCCTGTTCCACTGCCTCCCTGGAGAGATGCATCTCTGAGTGTTCAAGACGCTTCCACCTGCTTTTTCTGCGGACGATTCTCCCATCTCTTTACAACAATGTGGTTCAAACTCATAAAATACATTTCAGTAAGTACAATTTTATATTCTCCATCAGCGTCAGTGTATGCTACAGTGGTGCTACATGTTCAAAGCTTGAAAGAGTGACAGGATGCCCCCCGAGAGAGCACAATAGATTTGATATGATTGGATTGAGGCTCAGCTAAAAGTGCTGCAAGGCCACTTGAAGACGGAGAGTGACTGAACTGGAATAATGGGAGACTGAGATCAGACACTGTTACCGGGATCCCATCTGTAATACCAGATACTTGTGAACACTCCACAAACCATCTTTCTTACACACTCTTAAAAGGTCCCCTGTGAGACAGGGAAAGTGAGGGGAAAGAAAAAGATGGAATAATGAGATGGAAAGATAAGAAGACAAGCTGTATTTTGTTGTAGCCAACTGGGTTACTAGATACTTGTAAGCACTCCACAGTTCACACACATTCCCCCTCACGTGGGTCTTCTATGTCCACCTGAGTGTGTGCTCCGGACCAAAGAGGGATATAAATGACATCATGTCTGCACCGTCCTTTTCTGATATACAATAACAGCATAAGCAATGTAAGTCAAAGGCAAACAGGTGCAGGTAAAATATCAGTCCGTGTCTTTAGTGTTCACAAATGAACCTGTTATCATTTGTTTTTACATCATAATATATCTTCATATTTGCAGAAATTCTTCACTGGACAACTCAGTCTTATACATGGTTACATCAATGCAATCTGTTTATTAGATTACTTCCAGTGTAGTCAGTCGTTCACATTTATCATTACTAAATGTTTACTGTAAATGTGGACATGCTGACTGTGCGTTAACTGCTCATTTCTGCCAGCCGACTACTTACTAACTAGTAGATTGGACTGAACCGATGATACTGTAAGTAGTGTTTCCAGATTGCAACTCCAGTATGTCGTCTTCTTTCTAACAACTAAAGCAAACAAAGAAACAAAACGGTGTCTTCAAATTGGATAAATTAACTGCAACTTTCAAGAAAAACTTTTTTCAACTATCTTTCTCAGAAAAGACTGAGAAGGTAAATTCTCTCCTTCATCGCTTCTTGTTTAGGCTGCGAGTTTGTCTCGATCAGCCACCACTTCACAAACTACAGGCGTTACAAAATACATCACACCTGTGCTGTCTTTCCACTCAGCCTAACAGTTCAAGTTTAACATTTTATTACCTGTCTTTAAGAATCTTGACGGCACCATACTTGTCCACAGTCCAGCTACAATGCTGAAGTCTACAAACCAGCTGTTGTTGCTCATTCCCAGATCAAGGCTGAAAATCTAAATTACTTCAGTTTTTTTAAATTATTATTACTTTAAGTAATAAAACACTACTGAAAACATTTTTTCCTCATATTCTTGAGTGTGATATCTCACCTTTTATTGTACAAACACATCTCATTGATAGAACTTTTTTTTCTATTTGTGGATGTTTAATTACTGGTTTTAGAAATTGTAAAGTATATATTTGTATTGTTTGCACAACATTTTGATGAACTGAAGTTACTTTAAATTCAATAACTTTGGCTTGACTTGTTACAAAAATCAACAAACCCTTCAGACATGTATAAATCCAAAATATATTATTCTTAATGTTAAAACAACATTGCTTAAAATGTATTTGCATGTTTTCATTTACATTAAAGCAAATTTTTATAATTACTGGAATGTCTATATTTGTCTAAAACACAAGGTTTTTCCTTGGTCACAATCATATTATATTTAAATTTCTTCAGTTTTCGTGTTGACGAACTTGTGAGGCCTGTTCATAGGTCTGACCTCAGTCCCTACACTTTTGGGGTAAATTGAACCGGTAATTGTGAGCTGGGTTTTTAAATCACTTATTTTCAGCTCGTATGTCCATGTTTATAAAATGAAATAAATAGGTTCTGTGGCCTGATGAAGTCCACACACCTCTGGTCATGGGATGAAAACCTTTATGTGCATGAAAGCAGGCAGAGAAAAAAAAAAATCTGTGATGTGTGTGTGTGTGTGTGTGTGTGTGTGTGTGTGTGTGTGTGTGTGTGTGTGTGTGTGTGTGTGTGTCCCAGCTCATATCTTGTGGTGTGTGTTAGTGTCTAATTCCCAGTGACAGAAAACTGGTTGGAACAGCGCTGTGTCAGCTCTGTTTACTCAGGACAGGCCTCCTGGAAATTAGACTTAACTCATAACCACATCCTACTTGCACACACACACACACACACTCTTCTGACATGGAACCTCAAAACTATATCAGGAAAAATCCAACATGCACACCCACTAAGGCACTATTAAACAGAAACGTTTGTATGGACACACACAAAGTCACCAAGATTCTTTGAAAAGCACACATCTAAACACACACACACACACACACACATACACACGCTGTACAAGACAACAACTTATTCAGTACCTGTCACCTCTGCTTAATAAATAAGAATTTGGTTTGTATGTGTATGTGTGTGTGTTTGTGGGGGTGTTAAGGTTTATTTGAGTGTGTTCATTTGTGTGTGCTTGGCTGAGACAGAAATGGGGATGGGGTCAGCGGAGGAGCAGAGCTGTCTAGATTAACCATTTAGTCGGTGTGGTCAGGCCCTTTAATGAAAACCAATAGAGATTCACCCTGCTTTAATGAACAACACATACACCTCACAGCCTCTATTTGCGGCAGCAATGAGGCCCTGTCACTCACACCGAGCGTGTGTGTGTGAGTGTGACTATAAAAGAGAGCAATAAGTGGACAACGGGACTACACTTTGTCTCCCTTTTTTCTTCCCGTTTCATATCTTTGTGTTTCTTCCCTTCATTGTTTGTCTTCCATCCCCACCCCTCACCCCCTCTCCTTTTGCAGCCCCGGTTCGCTCTGTTAATGATGTGTGTTTGTATGTGAGCCTCGTGGAGTCCATCTGGCAGATGACACCCCTGATCTTGTGTCTGAAACCAGTAAGCAACCCTGGCAATCAGAAGCCACCAAATTAATTACTACGTCTGTGTTTGTCATTGATCTTGGAGAGGTTACACACACACACACACACACACACACGCTCACAAACTTGGTTTCGTTTTGGGCCGATTTAAAACTGATCTTCCCAAGATGTGTTTTCAGGATTAATTATGGATGGGGGTTCCTTTTGAACTGGACTGTCAAATCTGGAATTTTTGAGAATTCGTAATAATTTATCATTTTTGTGGCTTTAATAATTAATTTGAACAATTAACATCATTCATCCATGTGTTAATAAAATGGATTAAAATCCTCCCCAATTTTTCTGCCATTAATAAAGTATCTATTTATCAATCCCATTTATTTTTGTGTATTCTGTGACAATTCCGTGATTGAAGAGGCAGAAATAAGTCATGGAAGTTTTTGTCTTTCTGGTTTAGTGTGATATAACACATAAATGTGTAATGACTTTATTGCTAGAATGTAATGCAGTTTCTTTCAGACTTTTTTCCCCATCTCAAAACATACTCTCTCATATTATATATTGTACCGAAAGAATTATCCATATTCAATAAACCTGTGCTTTTTTTCCTCTGGGTTATAGCCTGAGCTCTAGTATTAATGCTATATATGATTTGATTGTAATATTAATAATGAAAGGAACAAGGTACTTCCATGGTACTTTGTTTCTTTGGCCTTTTCGTACTACTTACTTAGATTAATGTGTACAGTACATGTTTGTTTGAGTGTAAGTGTGATGACAACAATTCTGTGATTTAATGAGTGCATGTGGCTTAACGGAGTCAAAATAAAGCTCGAGAGCAAAGCCTCTTTTCTTTGATGTCGATAACCTCAACAGATGTTACTCTTAGGTGATCAGATTGATACAAAAGTGCAATCATATTTATGCATTAGTATACTGCAAGTCTGCCTGTCTAGATATTTGTGCAGTTTCAAATGATACGATTGTTTGAAAGTACAGAAAACAAAATAAGGATTTCAGAAGCAGCAGAGAGTCAGAGGTTAGGGCTACCTTTGTTAGTAAGCTGATGTAAAATAATGGGAACAGATCAGTGTTATCTGAACAGGTATTTGACCTGTCTGACCTGACGGTGTAACGACGAGACCGGCAACACAATCTCCGATGACTGATTAATTCAGCAGCCGGGCTCACATGGGCAGAAAGATTGATTCCTGCACGTGTGTGTGGAGGAACAACACCAACACTCTTCAGTCAGTATCACTTTCGCACGCAGCACGTCTTTTACTCTGTAGTTGTACTTCTGCAGTATTACTACACCTCTAGTTGTAATTTTACCTCTGATTCTCCCTCACCTGTGCCAACATGAGGCTGCACGCTTGTGCGTATTTCTCCAGAGCTGCTGTCATCCAAACTGCTTCCACAGCTGCACATGCTGAACAAAATTGGTCCCTGTAACTTTCTTATATAAGAGGCAAGACTTTGGACTAAATTACAAATGTAGCATGATTATAGAGATTATGATGGTTCTACACTTCGACTATGTTAATTCATGTACATACAAGAACCTGTTGTTTGTGTTACTCTGAAATGACACCACATCTAGACAGCGCTACGGCGTCTTTTCTGCAACACTGCAGCTTGCGCTGGTAAGCTTTCTTTTGTTTACTTCCTTTATACATTTTAATCATAGCAACAGAACAAAAGCAGAATGTCTTAAGTTGTAGCTGTTAAATGTTGAGCAACAGTGATATTTATGAAAATTGCTGCAATCTGGCTTTCTGTCTGGCCTAAAAACAAGGACCAAAGAGAAGAAGCAGGAAGTATGAAGTAGGAAATATAACGCTACCATGTGAACCAATCACATTTGTTGCCCTGGTTACAGTGTCAGGCTACAGCAGAGGTTACGACGTAGGTTTTCCCACATACCCTGTCAGTTTGACGTAGAAGCAAGAACCCCGCTTAGGTTGTTTCATTTCTGGTCAGCATCTCATGAAAGCCATGAATTATTATTTTTTGCTCTTATTGTCATCTCCATTTGGGGGATGACAACTGAAAATCTTTTATTTTTCCCCCCCTCTCCCCTTTGGAAATGCAGACACACTCGCACAGACTGACTTTCACTTGCTTCTCAAGTACATGGCCAGACAGATGAAACTCACTCCGGCATCACATCACCTGAGACACCTCTGGTACACACTATTACCTTCCACCCTGCTACCTTACCTTCATGCGGTGTAACCTTTCTTAATAATTACATCAGCTCATAGGTTCATTGAGAGCTCAGCTGATAATTGTAGCTTATCCCACAAATATGTTAATTCATGTACATACAAGAACCTGTTAAAATCATAGATTTATTTGTTTATTCACATCAGTTCAGCCTTTTTTTTTTTTTTTTTTACTCCATAATGACTCCCACCTGCAGAGGGAAAACAACTGACACAAATTTAAAATGTCAAGGTGTCCCTTTTTAACAACTCTGGCACATTCATTTTGACATGCCCACCAGGAAATGCAACTAATGCCGTCAAGGTCTAATTATGAGCCAGCTCTGACTGTGCTCCAGGCGTCATCCATCATACTCAGTCCTGATACTGTCTGTGCCCATATAAATGCTTATAATCTCATGCCGTCTCAGGTGCTATTTGTCATCCTCTGCTCGGCTGCGTATGTGCTAATCACTACCATTACAACCGTATTAGTACACCCAAGCAGCCCCTAATGGCCCCAGCCTGCGATCTATATTAGTAAGGTTCATTGTTTCCATTTATTTACTGATCCAGACTTTTTACTCAAATTTGATTTTGAACTGGATTTTATTTTATGAGTCAAGAAAACAAACCATGAGCTTCATATTTACATTGATTATTAGTCTGACATTAGTCTGGACATCTTATTAACTTAATTCACAGTTGGTGCCTGGTTATTACTTTGAAAGAAAATAGACAATGTAGTGCAGCTGCTCAGCAGTAATGGAATTCTAAATGTCCTGGTATGATGTTAAACCATATAAATACTACATATTAAGGTAAATGTGATGAGTATATCTCTTCCTTGTGAGGATTAAGTATGTTGCAGATACATAGGACACAGTACCATTTATAAAGGATACATAAGAATTTAATTTTTCATGATAAATGAAAAAAAATGATATTGATGAATGTGGCTGTATTCGTCAACATTCAGTAAAAGATCAGCATCATAATGGCTACATTGAGGTTGGAAAAAGTCTTCAACATCAGTTTTTTTCATTCTAACTATTGTTTTTCAGTGTTAATTAGTTGTTTTGTGCTTAGTTTGTCACTTCATCAAAGCTTTACAGAACTGTCAAATTTCTCTTCTTCCTTATAAAATCTAATAAAAGATCTCTAGAAATTATATTTGTTCAATTGTAAACCCTGTACCCACTGGCTTACTGACAATATTTTTAAATCACTTGGAAGAATCGCAGGTGTAGCTGCTTTCTCTCTAGCTCTTTCTCTGAGTGGGAGTTCTGCCAGGTGAGCCAGCTGATATACAGTTTAAATGGTGTAAAGTTTTAACTTATTCATTGCTCTGCTGATAATGGTATGGACCCTCTCGGATGTTTTTTTGAAAGATTAACACAGAAATTTTTGCACTGACTCTGCAGGCTCTGCAGGTAAACGTAAGTCGACTGACTTTCGAGTGTATAGTCGGGCCATCAATGGATTTATTTTACTTACTGTAATCATGTAATCTAGGGGACTGTGTATCAATTTAACGTCACCTTTGACATAAAGCAGGCTGTAGAAGCTGAGAGACTGGATCTTCTTATTTCAGATTAAAATACTGGCTTAATCTGTTCTAGTTTAATGTCAATGATTATCAGCACCTTTACTTATGCCGATGTTGTTACTTAGCATCTATGACCTCTTTTCTCTGCCATGTTCCTGTGTGCTCAACTTCCTGTGTCTCACCTTCCTCCCCCTCCATCAACCTTGTCCTTTCCTTTCATGGTTCCCAGATGCCTCAGGCTGGTCCCTTGGTCTGATGGCTCCCAGCAGGGGAGTCGACTCAGGATGCAGGAATAAAAGGGAATACAGAATGCTAAATAACGACAGTGTAGTTACAGGACTACAGAAGACATTCAGTTGAAAGCACTTTTTTTAATAAAAAAAAAAAAACAACCCAGTCATAGTTATTTTTTCCTTCTATAGTCGTTAAAGTTGACTGCAGCTCATAGTTCCAATAACCTCATTATTATCTCTATTGTAGTAAAAATAATAGTAACATCAATATTTAAGAAAAAAATAAAGATTGGAGCTTCCTCATAGCTCACTTAAGTGTAATTAATGTAAACATATGTGAACACTAAATATGATTAATATTGACTAACAACAAAACAGAAAAGAAATTATGTTAACCGTATATAGGACCATATTATACTGCTTTGGACATTTCTTGAAGTCTATAAAAATGACAAAATAAGAGAGTAAAGAGATGTTATTTGTGGTTGCCTGTGAATTTGTCATGCAGCCATTGCAGTGACACTAATAACATTGAAACACACTTATTCACAAATAAGCTTTATGACATTTCACTTCATCAACTATCAACCTGCAAATAAACGAACCAAGTATAAATGTTTAAAATGTTTCCTATCTTACCATTACATGTTTGCAATTACAATTTAACTACTTAAAGCTTGCTGCCAGCAAATTAGCAACTAGAACGCAAACTTTATCATTTCACATCATGCTTTTTTACGAAACTGAAAAGGTGTTCATATTCATGTAATTTCTCCTCATTTGTGGTCCTGACCTTCAAGCTTTGGATTTCTGACTAGTAGATGACCCAGCTTTTATGACTAACCTCACTTGTGGTAAATGACTCAAATACCGAATGAACTTTTAGACAATGAACACGGTTTCATCTCTTCACTCTGGAGACTTGACTACACTGCATTGTAAAGTAATAAAGCACTACATAGCTTTCACGGAGAGCTAGTAATTATGGGAGCACTGTGATGAGAAGGCCTTCTTTAGATGGACTAGATTGGACATTTATTGCCAGCACCCCCACCCCCACCCTCCTACCCTGGACTCAGCGCTGAAACAAACACACAGCAGCTGCAGAGAAACAATGGAGTGCAGGTTGATTCAATCTGGGCTTGTACTTACCGACAACCATGAGATAATCAAGCTGGGCTTTATGCTGCACTGCTCGGGGCTGACTGCATGTGTTTGTGTAGATCCAGACTTCACAGCTACATATCCTTCTTTTCTATTTAATTGGACAAAAAACACCCACACACCCACAAAGGACTATTACTGCTACAACAAACTGCACTTCACACCTCAGATTAGAAACAGGTTAAACAACTTGCATCAATAACACACGCTTTTCAAAAGTATGTTGATTTTCAAGTTAGGCATAATTTTCTTTTTCTGTAATAATACTGATTTTGTGTCTGAATCACAACAGGTTTAGCCAGCAAGTTTGGGTCACCCTGGAATAGACCCACGCACCAATAAATTGTTCAAAACAGTGGGCTGTGGGAGGAGTGGGCTTTGTATATTTGGGATTACGGGCTATTGTACCGGTGGGATGCTGAGTAATGGTTTGGAAAAATACATGTAAAAACTCTTTGTATGTGTACAAAAAGCGTATACAAAGTGAAAATTACCTCAGTTTGTCTATAGGAGCTACATAAATATAAACTGTTATTCTAAGGATTGGACAAGACTAAAAAAAATGTGATTCTGGTTAGGTGATAGTTTTGTCTGATTCTTAAAATAACAGTTTCTATTTATGTAGCTCCACTGACCTAATTGATAACATTAATTGAAATGTTGCTACAAAACTGCTTCAATTCAAATCATTTTGGCCTCATGTTAAAGTTTCCACACATCACCATCTAATAATAGACCTAGGGTTGTTTAACTTCAGGATGCTACTTTTAGGACAACAAAGCATAAAAAAGCCTGAGAAGAGAAAACAGGTTGAAATGAACATAAGACAGACGTGGGCAGAAAAGACCTGCGCTCTAATAATAATGTGCTGAGAATATGTTTATTTATTTCTCCCTCTTCCTCCTAGCTGTTAGTGTCTCTCACCCTCTCAATTGGTTTGTGCTCGATTTCAAAAAACTCCTCTGGAACCCTCTCGGGAGCCTTTTTAGATTTTACGCTTGAATATATCTGTTTAAACTCCCCATTTACCCCACCGGCAACACGACACATGCGCATGGACATGCAGAGCTGCCAGCAGAGGATATGTGAGAGAGAGGTGCTACGCCTTGGTCCTCTGGGAACTGGATATAATACAACACAATAACAGACGGCACGGGGAGGGGACTGTAAATCTTTTTATTATGGCATAAGACACCCCTCATCGATGTGTGTATGTCTAGTTGATATGTGTGGCTGTTGTTAAGTGGCTGGAGAACAGACTCCTGCAGGACTCTGTTATCAAAGCAGGTCTTCAAGTGCAGAAGCTGAAAAAGTACAATTCGTTAAAAAAAAAAAAAAAAGCTTACCCTGAAAATTAATGTAAAAATAATTAAACCTTTCCACATTTTCTTTCATCCTAATTAATGAATATGAAAATTATTTCTTTACATCTTCTGATGCTGTACTCTTCCGTTGCATGAATTTGTCTGTTCACAAGTGTCCCGAGGAGTCCGCGTGTGTTGAGGGTGGTATTATACTAATGAATCTCCGGATGGTTAGCACGGTGGCCCTGTGGAGGGTGGAGGTTGGGATGTGGTGGAGCTTCACAAGCGTGACTGACAACTAGCAGCTATGGCTGATAATTAAATTGAGCTTATTCACACTCCAGTGTGTATGACATTGTCATAAACTGTGATAATATAAAAAGCGACAACAGCACAGATGTACAAAATCGAGACCGAGATCAAGCCCGATTTCTTCTAGATTATAAATATTTCCTATTTTCCCACATTTCTTTTCATTCTTTTTTTTAAATATTCTAACTCTCACACTCCTGTGTAAGACATGTACAGTTCTATTTTAGTTTCACAAACTGAAAATAAAATAAGCCACTATGATACACTGTACAGTATTTCTTAGTAATCAACATTTTACCTGCCATTAAGTCTGAAGTGTATACATTTTTTGCTCAAAAACTATTTTGCTGTTGTAGTTGAAAAGAATGGACCTAAAATGCCAAGTCTAACTCATCTGTAGTGCTCTTTATTGTATAAAACTAGGTTTCATTTCATTGTGTATTGATCCACCTCATCTTTCTCACCATCACTCTTTTCCTCCTCTTGAACCCTTGACCATCCTCTCTAAAAGGTCAGAGGTCAAGGCTCAGGGTCAGATTGCTGTCGCTAAAAAGTCACGAGAGCCGCCTGACTGTTTTTCTCCGTTTAAGCAGGTGGAAAGAATGTGATTGTGGTGTTAGATTGATTGGTGGTGTGTGCCTGAGACCTGCAGTGTCCCTGAATGTGTGTGTGTGTGCGGGTGTCCACATTGTCGCAACGACAACAATGCATTTCAATAGGCCAAAAGCTGTCAATACTCGTGAACCAAACCACAAGGCTTCATAGGAGGTTATTGCCCTTTGGCTGCTTAGACTGTGTGTGCTTGTGTGCGTTTACAGATTGTGTGCATGTCCACCTCTGTATGGTCATGTGAGTGTTTGTGTGCGTTTGTTAATTGATAGATGTCAGCTTTTACACAGCAGCCAGAGGGAAGTAAAAGGACAAGTGGCTCCTTCATGACGACTGTGTCTTTTTACAGCCATTGTTACTATTCTTCAATGGTTACTTTAGTTTAGGGCTGTTATAATGATTTTTTTTTTGTTAGCTTTGTGTTTTATTCATATTTAAAAACATTTTTGTGAGCACTTAGTACAGCTTTTATTCTTTTTTTCAAAATGTGTTTATTATTCAGTGCGTGAGAAGAAAATGGTCTGCCCAAGAGAGGTAATAATATTTCTAAGCGTTCTCCAAAGACATCTGGGTTCGAGTCTAAATGTAAATGCAGATGAAGTGAAATTTAGGCCTAACCATGTATCTCAGCGTTGTATTATTTTCCTCTCTGTACAGTTAGGATTGATGCCTTTTTTTTTGGGTCTTTTTCACTAACTATTTATTTAATGTTTGTGTCATTACTTTCCCCCAGTTGAGCGTTTGACTTGATAAATTGTCCTTGTTTGTTGCACGGTAATGGAAGATTTAATATTCAAGGTTTTATTTACAAAAATCTGTTCTTCATATTACCAGGTTATGAGATTCAATTCACCAAGCGGCAGCCTTGCTGTCGTGCATGTGTATATGTGCTGGTATGCGTGTTTACATCTTCACTTATTTCTGCAACGTCTGTGCTTTGAAATTAGCTGTTACGGAGCTGCTCTGGTGTGTTCTCTCCACACTGGAGATCAGACGGCACACCACAGACCCACACAAATCCCTGTGGTGATTATCCGATCCCCTCAGATCCTCTCAAAGCCTTCGACTGAAGTGGAAGTCACTTTGTTTGTTATTTACTTGCTGTGGAGGACCTGACTGCAGTCATGCGGTGACCTTTCACAAATGTGGCCTCAAACATGCACATACATACACACACATTAATAATCCTGCTGTATGAAAAGATTTTTCCAAGCACAGGGAGACACGCAGACAAACATACCTGACATGCATGTTTTTCAAACTGGGAGGAAACAGGAGTACCTGGAAGAAACCCACACAAGCACAGGGAGACCCTGCAAACGTCACACAGAAGGAGTCCTGCCTGACTTGGGAATCAAACCAGGAACCGTTGTGTTGTCGACAGTTCTCAGACTTTTCCACGTTGGTGGAAAAACCTGCCAACTGCTATCAGAGCAGGAACGTCCCTTCTATCGTCAAGAAGCTCTTGAAGACATGCCTTTTCTGTCTTCATCTTCTCTCAGCTGCCTAACAGAATCTAACTCTACTTTGTTTTTGCACTTATTTAAGGTGATTGTGTTTTTTTGTTTGCACCTTGTGATTGCCTTTTTCCTTTAAAAAAATTACACTTTTGGCAAACTGCAAGTCTTTTTGGCTTGATTGTATTTCTCTTTTTTGTAAGTTGTTTTTAATAAAAGTGTCTGTTAAATATAATGTAAAAGTAATTGAATGCCATATAGTTTAATGCCAATACTGTATATGTTTCAGTGTAATTTGCATCATCTATATAGCAGACTTAAAAGTTCTTAATTACTATTCATTTTAAGTCTTCGGTGCTGCCACAGGCATTTTCCAGGGTCCAGCACTTATCTGATGAGTCTGGATTTACACCTGGACCTATTTCAGTCATCTGTTTACATGGCACTGAACATTTATCAAAACCTCTGTATTATTTTTATGTGGAGGTATGTTTACTGAGAAGTAGATATTTTATTAGTTTTAGTCTTTCAAGTAGTAAAAACTTCCACATATGCTATGCTAGCTTGAGTATGTGGGACTGAGTCTCTGCTCAAGTGGTTCAAGTTAGAAACGAACTAACTCATGCTCCCTCCAGTCCAATTATTGGATGCTGACTTAAATCCTGCACCTTATATTTTGCTGCGAGATGTGACAGAGCTGAGTAGCAGTACAGAAACAGACTTAAATGTAAATGAATCATAAAGCGACTTGCAAAAAAAAAAAAAAAAAAAAAAAAAAAAAAAAGACACTAGAAAGACAAGGTAACAAACAGATCAAATATACTCTCTAATTAAATGTAATATGGTATTTTTATCAAAAGTCAAGAGGGCCTTGCCAAATGAACATTTTATATATATATATATATATAGATAAATGTGGAAGAAACAGGAATAAGTATTTGTAATGCTTGTATACTTTGAGAATCGTTGCTGTTTAAGTAAAACAGAAAATCTTTTATGTGATGCTGAGTCATAAGAATAGGTCTTTTTTCTTTGAAGTACACTTACGATGTAGTGTGACAAAATCCACGTTGTTAGAGTCCAGCTTTGTTGGCTATATTAAATGTATTATTCTTTTTTTTTTAAAATGTAAGAATAGGGTATCCATTTGCCTAATTTCCTATTTTACATTAATCTATATTTTTCTTTGTAACTATAAACAGACATTTTATCTTCTAACCCAAACTGGGTATTTATCATTCCTAACCAAAACCTATTATTTTATTTAAAAAAGTAGAATAAATTAAAATGTCCCAAAAGATAAAATAAATGTGAAATACCTGCAAAAAAGACATTTAACCACTGTGCACAAGTCTAACAAAAACATCTATAAACAGAACACAAACATCTTTTTGCTTTTTATTTTCTCAGAAATATAAAATGGCAATTTATGTACCTGGCGTCTGGCTGGTTGTGTGTTTTGAACGCTGATGATTTTGATGCTGCAAACTAGCTGCTTAACCTGAAAGCCTCTAAAACTGTTGGATCTAAGTGGTTGTTGGGATTGTGTGAGCATGTGGATATGGAGTCTCACTTGTCCCCACATACAGTATGTAATCACCCGACACAAATATGTGCATCTGAATGTGTCTCTAAGTGATCATATTTGTCTTCTGAATGTGGCTGAATGTAAACAGGTCTGGTCGACTCCCAGCAGACAGGCAGGTATGGAGATATTATGGGCTTTGTGCAGGCACACTCTTCTCTCGCTCGCCGTGTGTGTTTGGGGATATTATGGAGATCAGAGGCAGGCTGGGAGGCTCTGAGGCTATTAGCTCATCTGTATTGTATTGAGACGAGGGTATGTACACATCTGCTGATGACATCAGAGGATTGAGCATTGTGTGTGTGTGTGTGTTCTCAGATGCACCTTTCTCTCAGTGTGTGCATGTATACAAGGGCTGAAACTTGCTTGTTCATGTAAGTCTCCAATATTATCATAATTTGACAGCTATGTTCTTGAAGGAAAATTGTTCAGCTGTGGTAAAACAACTGATAAAAATATATAGGCTAGACATAATAGAGACATTTTTTCCCCCGCATTTTTTCCCCCTCTTTTAGGAGCGTGGTTTGAACTGTCAAGGGACTTATTGCTATCAAAATGTAAAACATATCAATTTGTGAATCATGAATTGAACTGCAAATATCT
Organism: Zenarchopterus dispar; assembly: GCA_028564865.1. NCBI lineage: Eukaryota > Metazoa > Chordata > Actinopteri > Beloniformes > Zenarchopteridae > Zenarchopterus > Zenarchopterus dispar. The sequence goes on from JAOWBL010000004.1 coordinate 12,024,868, forward strand.
GAGGAGGAAATATTGCTCAAATCACTCCATCTGTGCCCAAGTTTGATACTGCTCATTTTGCATACTGGACTCTTTTTTTTTGTATTTTATCATATCAGTGCATCCTCCCGCCTGTGAGAATTAGCTGTAAAACCATCTTCTGACATTTCATTACCTTTTCTACCTTTGTCAAGAAATTGGCTCTTTTCAGGTCCCTGGCAACTTAAATCAAGTGCCACATTTTGAAATGTATCCTCAGATGCATTTTTTTTTTCTTACAAATGCAGTGCTTTTTGATCAGCTTCTTTTCATTGCATTAACATGAGCTGCACTGATACTGAGAGATTTCTTTGGTTTGCTTCTCACTTTTATACTCTTTCTTTTCTCTCTGTCAATCCAGAGAGTTTTGGTCAATTGATGAATGCAGATGTCACCTAATGTCCCATCAACTTGACAAAAAAGTTGCAGCAAGAGGCTGTGATAGCAGCTGAGATGGAATAAAAAGAAGGGAAAAAAAACCCAGATTCTTTTTCTTTGTGCCAACGTCAGCAGCTTTTATCCCAGCTTGATTGATATGGCGTCAAAGGTTACTCGATTAAACAGTGTTTCACACTGCATAGATTCCTACTTAAAAGTCTCAAGACCTCTAAATTATTTATTGATGTCTGTTCCAATCTGCATCTGGCTAAGGAGGACTGTGCTCCGAGTGTGGGTGGAAGAGAGCAGGTTTTTGGGGGGTGAAGGGGTGTGGAGGCTTCAACAGCGCCTAGAGGAACTTGTTTTCCATGTACACTTGTTCACCTGCCCATCTTCTCTAATGGAGCCCAGCAGGGAGGGATGAATAGGCCTGAAAGTGGCAACACTACAGTGAAATTGCATCGTAGCAGCTCAGTGTGCGTGAGCCCGGGCTCTCACAAGTAAAATCCCACCGCTGTCTTTTCTTTGTCAGCTTCTTTCAACAATACAAGGAGGAAAAACAAGTAAAGCCTGTGCGGGCACATACACAGTAATTCACCAATGAACAAACAATCAAGGAGAGAGGAGAGGAAACGCATACACTCGTTTAAGTGTTCCAGTAAAAGACTGAGACAAGTAAGTGAGAAGTTATTAGATAATATCCTTGGCAAGCGGCTCAAGAATCTTTTTAAAGTTCAGAGGCAAAACAGTTTCTTATTTGGCTTCTCTTTCCCTGGAGTTCAGTGGTTTAGTAAATGGAGAAATATACGAGACTGATTTAATCCAAAGTTATTTGGAGACATTTAAGCCTCCAAGTGTCCCAAAAATGGAAGGTTCAGTACCAAAGTATTGGTGGTGGAGTGGTGGAGTTATTGAAATTTGTTAAATGAGTATTGTTTCTTAGACACTCAAAGCACAGTGGACATGTAGTGCCAACACAGTACAACTGTAGGCAGATATTCAGCATTTACTGACACTAGTTAAACATATTTTTAAAATATTTTCTGTATTTCTAGCATTGTTCGATTCACTTTACCATGCTCCACACATGACTGATATTTGAATGACATACCATTTTTTTGATCCCCCACAATATTGTATAAATCCATGATTACTGAAGAACTTTGCTGAAATCTATCTATGACGATTAATCCAAATCCATTTGACCAGAAGTTTGTGAAGGGCATCTGTAAATTCATCACTACATCTCTGGTGAATGAGTTTTCATTTGTAACAGCAGCTACAGTAGCAGCCTGCTAACCCTTACCAGTGTGAGGGTGTGTCTGGATGAATCATGGCAGGGATTGAGGCATCAGCGCAACCTTGATGCCCTGAAACACTGGATGGAGGTCTGTGCTGCCGGTTGGATGAAGTTAGAGGGAAAGTATCGAGTTCATTTACTTTGTGTTGGTTGGAGAGCGGGAAGTGAGGGGGGACCTTTAGCTCTGCAGGTTAGCCCATGTTTTTCTCTCCTCTGTTTATTGAGGGCCTGTCTCAGGGGCCGGTATTGATTTCTGGATAAGATGGGATAGGCCCTGAAAGACTCAGTGAGGGATGGATGGGAAGAAAAGAAAGGGATAAGTGAAGGAATGTGGCTCTTGTCCCATAATAGAGGGTCCCTGTCTAGAAATGTTAACTTTTCCTTGACCCCCGCCCACCCCCCACTTCTTGTTGCTAAAATATATATACTAGTCATAAGACAATACTGACATTAATTTTGTGCTTTTTATTCTTCCAGGAGCAACAAAGTAACTTAGAAATTGATGCACCGTCAAAGGCAGCTGTAGAACTCCTGACATTGTGTCCTTCAGCAAAAATTTGTCAAGACAATAAGTCTTGAGTTCATCACGATATTACTGTTGATACTTTTTTTTTTTTGCTTGTTTAACATGTTTATATTGAGTGAACTTCAAAAAACCGACAAACACTCACCCAAACATATACAAAAACACTTAAACGCATGCCTCGCAGGTCCTCTGTCAACTTAAAAGTGGCCAATCAATGGCAGGAGATCGGCTTGGTGACAGAGAAGCTTGGAGCTGCATGTGTATGTTTGTATATCAGCCTCCGTGTTTATTTGTGTGCTTTTGTGTATTTGTGAGTGTTTACTTGTGTGTATTTTGGTCTATGCCTGATAGAGAGCAGGGCTTAGGACATATGAGCAAATGGGAATGTGGGGCATGTTAGGGGGGAAAAAGTGCCCAAGATTCATTTTTTCTCATCTGGTATAGAGGGAGACGAGGGGAGGCCGTGTGTTATTTTTCTTGGCTTTAGCCCTCACGGCTCTAAGTGGGTATTGATCAGGTGCCTTAATGCAAACCTGTCAAATTAATTTTGCAGGGAGAGAAGGCTGTGACTGCTGCAAGATTGCCATACCATCAAAGAAGTGGGGGGTGGATGGATAGAGGGATAGGTGGGTGAGGTGGGGAGTCAATCATGGGGACTCAATGAATTTTTATCATCCAAACTGGAAGCTGGTATTCCTTTTCTCGTTTTTTATTTATCCAATCTTCTTCTTGCACTTACTTCTGTATTTCTCTTTTCTTATGAATGTTTTCTGTGACTTTTCACAAAATTATGTATTGTGTATGACATGATGAGTTAGTGCACAAAAACTTGTAGAAACATGAGAAACACCTTGAGCTCACATTTTTTTCTTTTACTGTACTAGTATGCATATTTTCAGTTTGTCAAAGTCTGTTCTGTTCCTGGATAGAGGTAACACACATACAGACACACACACACACACAAAGTTTTTTGTGTTAGTTTGCTGGTAACCCTTAAGACTAAATGTAATTACCATTAGACAATGAGGCAAAGTTTGGTTGTGAGTTATAATTTTATGATGACTGAAATATAAACATCACGTAGTGACAAAGCAAACGGTGCTCAAAACACTTTTACTGTACAACGATAGTCCACATACAATCACTGGCATTAGAAGAAATGCATTCCTTTTGTTTTTATATTGATAAAAGTACCAGCAGAGCTAGTAAATTAAATTACTTAGGATTAAATGACTTATTTTAGCAATAAATTACACAAGAATCATTTAATATATTATCAAAAAAGTTCTTTACATGGTATGGTAGATATGATGAATTTAACTGAAAGCTTTTGAACTTACAAATATCACCATGAACCCTAGAACATGGTGGATGATCTCCCTGAGCTGATTTTCTCTCTGAGTGGTAGTGCTGGAAGGAGATGGCAGCAGATCAATATTGTAATAGGACGGTACTGCTGTTGTTTTTGAAGTAGACACTGATTCACCTGAAATGAAAAAATTAAAAACTTGGAACAAAGAGTTTAGTGCTCAAGAGAAGGCTTAGGGTGAACTATCATCAACTGAAAGCAGAAAACTGAAGTTATAGTTAACATCATCCTGATGATCATCGCCTACAGGGACCACTTTGTTCTGCTTTTGCAAGGAATTTCACTAATGATCATTAGGAAAGATAATGATGGAATACTACACATATATTGTATTATATCATTAACAATGTTTTACATTACAGAATTACAGAATCTTTATCAGTTAACTACAAAAAAGTATGTCCAAATGAGCAGTTTTCACTTCCAACTTCAAACATTGATGGATTCCTGTAAAACAATGGGTACCACATTGCTCTAGAAAGGGCAAAATAAATTTTTTTCTCTTTCACTTTTCATTCACCAACAGAACGCTCCACTTCATTTGTCACCCCCTCACACACACACACACCCACACACACACCCACCCCACCCCTACCCCCACCTCCACCCAAGGGAGGTCTTCTGTCCATCTGTGGACTACAGCATTTCATTGCTATAATTTACAGTTTGTCAGCTTATAGGGCCCCCGTAGATGTCCTGGGACCCCGATGATCTGCCTGGCTTGCCTGGTCACATAAGGTACCTCTACACCAGTATGGGACTAGGGAAGTATGTTATATTAAACTTCCCTTTTCTCTCAGTTTTTCTGACAACTGGAGCTGGAGCAATTCAGTCCAGTTCTGTTTATTTATGTACTGCCAATTCATTTAAAAAAGCAAGAAATTTCAAGCATTTTCACAAATAAGTTGAATGCAGTGCAATTAAATATAGTTAATTTAGTTATATTCCAATTTATTACCATTCATTGGAATCTGAAATCCATAGCAGCTTGTAGACTCTAACCATAGGAGCTTAAAAATAGGAGACACCTATATTTTGGTTGTACATATTACCATGCATCTGATATCAGACAACACCGATACTGACATCCACAGAGTATTCTGCCACAAACAAATCATTGTAATAAGATTCTTTCACACTGGAAACAGCAGTGTGACAGAATTACAGCACTGAGTATCACAGTGATTCAAAATAAGCTCTGTTGTGAGAATTTTTAAACATTTCATGTTCTAGCTGACATTTTAACTGTGTTTCAAATTCATGTTGATGTTTGTGCATATGAGGTTGTTTATAGGAAAACTCCACACCTCCCAAGTCTCTCATCATCCATCTGACTTACAGTCGAGGGCTTAAATGTTGCTTCAGATGTATATCAGTGCTACTGCACTGATGCACAGATTGAGAAGATAAAGTAGAGAATTGTTCTCAAGAAACACCAGCAGTGAGCTGCAGACTTTTTTTCTCCTCCATTATTTTGTTTTTATTTTGGCAGTTTGTAGTTTATTATTGATCTGTTAACTGATAACAAACCATTAAACATGAGTTTTTCTTATCTTTCATATATATATAGATATATAGATAGATAGATATTTTTTTATGTATGTATGTATGTATGTATGTATGTATGTATGTATGTATGTATGTATGTATGTATGTATGTATGTATTTGACTAAGATTGTCTAAGTAAGCCTAAATCCATTTTAACAAACACAGACACAGCACCAAGGGAAGAAAGCTGATTTTGCTGTGGTGTCAGGGTAGATTAGACAATATGAAATGTAGGAATATGAATAGAAAAAGAAAAATCAATAAAACATCAGAGCTCCAGACTTTTTTTACACTAATAGCACAAAATTTAGTAGTACCACCTAAAGCAACATAAATGAGTTTGTTTTTTCCACGTTAAAATACCAGTTACAATTTCATTCGAAGGAATAGTTTTTTATTATTTTAGGAAGTATCATCTAGCTGTTGTAGTTTCTACTATTGGCAAAAACCACCCAAAGTCATTTTTTGTCTCCTGTTCAGTTAATCTTTTATGACACTAAAATATCAATTTACAGCTTAAGATGAGAAAACAAAAACTCACAGAGCTACAATTATTATCATGGCAGATACACCAAAGAGACTCAAGAAAGTAATGACAGAAGAAAATGAAAAGAGTGACTAAGCAAAATTAACTCTTAAATAGGTTTAAGAGTTAATATGGATGCACTGGAAGTGTCCTGAGTGTTGCTGTCTGCTCACTTTGAACTTGGTGACATCAAGCGTTGCAGAGCAGAGCAGCGGTTCTCTTTTTCACCCATCAAAAATTGTGACTACGCAGGAAGTGTGTAAAAAAAAAAAAAAAAAAAATCAGGAAATCTGGAAATTTTTTAAGGACACAGCTCATTTGAGAAGTGAAAAGGAGGAAATTTGGGTGTTTATGGAAAGATGGGTTGCATTTCTTTTGGAAATAACAGATTTGTTGCCTTTTTCCATCAACAGATGACTTGCTGGTTCCTGATGGTATCTTTGTTAAAAATAAAATTCAATTGTACTGTCACAGGAAATCTGAATGACCTCTAGTTTTAAAAACCAAATCTTTAGTTCAGTGACATTTTCGGGAGCAGCAGGAGTCTACTTAATGACTACACAGTTACATGATGGTTTGGTTTGTGCAAGTATGTCTTTAGCCTGTTTTTTTATATAATTTATAAAAGCCTTGTGAGTGTACGTGTTTCCCCTTTTTATCATTTACACATCTGACCTGCTCTTTTAGCTTCGTGATTTCAGGCCTGTGAAGTCCAACTGGCTAAGCAAACATGTTGGCAGAAGCAAAATGTATTCAGTTCACATCAGTGAACCAAAGTGATTCTTGATTTAAGCTTGCCAAATAGAAAGCTCATTTCAGGATAGATTTCCCATGCAGAGCTGTATTTGCATATTCAAAAAAAAAAAAGACCTCTCTCTGATTTTTTCTCTCTCCAGGGCTCACACAAACTCTGCCTTCATTTGAATTGTAACTTGAATTGTCGCACTAGCTAGCGAGCTGCTGTGGCACTCGAGATGCAAATGTATTTGCAAGGTGTGTGTGCCTCTGATTGTGTGAAGAGTATTTTTGCAAGCTGTAGATTGGCCAGCTAGTCTCAGCAGAGGTTCCATTACCACTCAGTGGCTTTCATCTGCTCATCGAGTGAAAAGTCCTCGCATCTGAAGTGAATGAGACACAGTCCAACATGCATACACAAAGACACACAAATGCACATCTAAAAATATGGATGGACAGGGACATGAAGAGTGTGTGAGGTGAATTCAGATAGATTTCACCACAATGTACAGTTACCATCTAGCCTGCAGGAGAGTGCAACCTTAAGGCAAATGTTTCCTCAGACCATAACCATCCCTGTCTATGTTTCAACAGTTAGACTTTAGATTTGACCACATAAATAAAGGTAAGGAACTGACTTACAAGTTGAAGACTAAAACATTTTGGTTAAGCCCTTTTTCTGATACAGTGGAGTGAGTTTTACTGAGCAGGAAGTGGGTGAAAATAATGGATTTCCTTTTGTTGATCAATTTGCCAACATATCTACAGTGGTATGTTTTAATTAAACACATTTCTGAAAATGGATTCTGTATTATGAAGGAGCAAAGGAGAACAGATGTTAGGGAGAAATGAGCCTTTGGCTTTATGGAAGAGGGCTTACTGTATCCATTTTCGAGCTGTGCCACCACATAAGAGACCAAAATAAATAACCATAAAAAGTGTGGACTCTGTCCTGGACAGTAATGGTGAACTTAGACACAATTAGTCTCACAATTACCTGTTTGAAGTCAGCTGGTGGAACTAAAAAAGTCTCAAACCATGTGATTTGACTTTGCCTCTAAATTATTTCTTTACAATTATCTTTCCTTCTTTACTTGTACATCACTTGTAATTGCCATCTTATGTGTTGCAAAGCACTTTGAACTGATTATGCTGATAAATTGTGCTTTATAAATAAATGAACCTTGCTTAGATAACCAACACGATGAAAAGTTGGGACATTAATTAGTATAAGAAACTTGAGTTCACTAGCAATTATAATAATAAACATCTGTCTTCAAAGTCTCAGTGCACTGAAACTTTCTACACGATCAGAGATGTTATAGTCTGAAACTAACTGATTGATTTCCACAGTTCAGAATGATATTTCTTGTAGAAGATGAAGATATATGTGGAAATGAGGCAGACAGATGACGTGTACCAGGAAGGCAGATGCAGACTGTCACAGTGCAGGAAATTCACATAGGACTGATTGTGTTTGGTAAAAACTCACACACACATATTTAGAAATAAACACTGATGGAAGTCTTGTGACTGGAAGTTTTGCTTATTTCTCCTAAACTAGCTCTGTAGAAATCAACAACAGAGAGAGCTAGACTGAAGGTTTATAAAAACTTATTCTAAAAAGAAAGTGAACAAAACTAGTATCTGAATTTGGATAAAACAATGAAGAAGGAAAAAAAAAAAAAAAGTAAAAATTCTTCATATTTCCTCTCCGTATCAATGAATGGACAAATAAGTGACAGGGTTTGATAAGCTATCAAGTTACAACCTGAAAATAACAAATGTATTTTATTGTTACTAATTATTACTTATGATTTATGATTAGTAAATCATTTGTAGGCCTTAAAACTCACAATTCAATTAAGCGCCACAGGTAATCTTAAAAGTTTGTGACTCATTTGTATAATTAGGGTTCTTATTGCATTTTTACAGAGTAGACACTGAAAAATCTCTTGATTCACATTTTCATAAACAGCAAAGAATAATATAAAATTTAAAATAAAATTAAAATAGAACAATTGAAATGTTTGTGTTCCAGGAAGCTTTGCTAGTTCACATCAGCAACATCTGGTTTGACATCCCTCTGTGCCTTTTGTTATCTTTGTGAACTCTGATATGGGGATTGTGTTGAAGAAATCTTTGAAGTCTTGCACAGTAGAATGAAAGACAAGGTAAAAGAGGGGCCTGGGGACAGCCTGATGAAGAGAATGAGGGTGAAAATGAATAAAGTGTTGCGTGTGTGTGAGAGAGATCATGTGTGTAGAGAGGGGCTTTCCTGTCAGTCCTTATATGCATCAACGGCTGCATTCCATTCACAACAACATGACAGAGACGTAAAGCAATCTGCCAGACCAAAAGCATTTAATTTTGAAATGTCTGCAAAATGAATCCTTGTTCAGATGAACAGGGAGTGACACACACACACACACACACACACATATATATATATGCACAAACCCAAATGTGTATATATCCATGCACAGATATGCATATGCCATTTTACCAACCCCCATATATTATGTCCACCCCGAAAGACTTAGGTGGGGTGGCAGGTCTTTTTTTCCTTTATTTCTTTTTTAAGAACTGAAAACAGTGGGATAAGCTCACCACTTTAGCCTTACATGTGTAAAATATGAGACACAAAATGGCCATAGCAACCACATATGTCATTTCCCTGCTAATGACAAATCCCCCACACCTGTAGGAGCACAAGCTTTCATCACAAGTGCTGTTAGATGTAATAAACCTTATTTCTTTGATGCATTATCTTTTTTTGCTCCTAATATTTTGATTTTCATTCTTTTATCAAGTTGCTTAAAGAAATGCGTGATGTCTGAGTCCCCAACAGATAAAATATAACTAAATAAGTTGTCACCAATAGTGCACAAATAAACACTGTAATGTTCTTGTTCCATAATGAGCATGACGGGGCCAATAAGTTGCAAGCTCGGAGCTATAGTCAGCAGAGTCATCAGAGGACTGTTTAATCCATGAAGTTATGGGAGGAAGCACTCCCCAGCAGTACCAGTACTCTTCTGTCAGAAAAGAAAAAACAATGCTGATCCTGCCTCTAAGCCTACAGTGAAGGCACTTTGAACCAAATCTGATGTAGTCATGCTTTCTTTGCATTAGTTAACTATGAACTTGTGATAACATAACTTTCTTCCGCAGTCCCATTAAAAACAAAAAACAAAACAAAACAAAAAAACTTGATGCTTCTTTCCAAAGAGCTCCTGATTTGTTAGAACAGACTAGAATAGATTTTGGTTTCTAGAGCTGTGAGGTATGTGTAAAATACTGTGTCAAAACAATGTTGGTGCAAATTTGGCAAAAGAAGAAAGAAAATAGTTCATGTGAGATCACAAGTTCATAAGAACGTAGGTTAGTAAAGGTGATGTGGAAATGAACATAAAAATATTTAGCTGACTAAATTGTCTGTGTCATCATTACCAACAGACCACAATCTTTTCAATTAGCTGTTATTGATGCAGGGTAACATGAGAACATATTTATTTGTTTTCTGCATAATCAACCAAATGTACAGAGAAAAAAACTACAAAAGACATCCTAAAGAAGAGGTAAACTTTAAGTCACCATATTGATCCAGACAGACTGAAAGAGTGAGACTTCTGTGTATTCAGTGTAAGTACCTTCCTTTTTAATATAAGCCTCAGCAATGATGTGATCATATTAATTTGTGGTTCACTGCAGTTTTAGTATGTGGAGCAACTATCAAATGAAAATATTATATCTAGGTGTGGAGGGACTACGATGATGCAGGTTTAACATGTGCATGTTAACACACAGCTGCATCTCACCCCAGAGGGGTGCACAAATATGAAATCCACTGCTGCACAAGAAAATTCCCAGCATGCTCCTCCACTGTTGTAATATCACTAGCGCCTGAAAACTGTTGTTACCGCTGGCCAGATGATCTTAGCTTTTAGCAGCATTGTGTAGCAGACAATGATGCCAGTAGTGCTGCCTGGATCAGGTGTGTGTGCCTGATAGCCAATACTGAGATCAAAGGAAGTATTTCAGTGTGTTTTAATTGAATCGAGAAGCATAAGCTAAAGGGCTGGCTTCCAGCTTTGTGTGTGTATGTGTGTCTCTTTGCCATAATTTTTGTATTAGGTGTTTAGCTGGTGATTGGATGGATGGCTTTGAATGTGTATAAATGTCTGCATGTGTCTGGCATTTAATTGAATTGCATCTCCTCAGAGTCTGAGAGGTGCACATAACAGGGTGTATTTTAACGTACACCTGTGACAGAGAGGCAGCAGCTGTGTGTACAGGTGCTGAGCTTTTGATCTGAAGCACCAGAACCTCACAAGACTAAGAAACGCAAAAAGGGCAGGGGAGTGTAGGACTGAGAAATGAATGAAAACACTGTTGATGTTGATTTTTATGGCACATTCAACAGTTCATTGGCCTTCTTCAATTTTCTAAACTATTCCAGAGATTTCTAACTATTCTACTTTTACAGCAACAAGCCAAAAATCAGCTTAAATTTGGTATATTTTAAATTTTCACTTTTTAATTTAATTAATTTATTTATTTAGAGAGCTGGAGCAACTTAGAAGATTTGGTCTGAGAGGGATTTAGTGCTGCCTTTCTGGGGTGTTTTTTTAAAAGAAGAATGATTCCACTAAGTAGGTCAGATTGCTAACTTTGCAATCCTGTAATACAATGCCCCAAATCCAGAAGACTTTGGACATTTTTGCATACATGGCAGAGTAAAATTTAGTTGGGAGGGGATGAGTAAAAAGGACAAACTATAAATGGCTTTTAAAACAGTGATGAGGATGGGAGTTACACCAATTTCTCTGTTCCATCCTCACTGCCTTCCATCCATCTCTCAATCCATCCCTCTCAATTAGGAAATGAAAACTGCGATCGTCTTAAGAGGTGAGCGATTACTCCCTGACCCTAATATTCTGTGTGTAATTCACAACGAAATACTCCACTTTTGACTTTTACTATAATTAAGAAAATTCAATTCACTTATGACTTTTAAACCATCTTATCGATCTTCAGCTTTATATAGTTTTCCACTTTTGAAAGGGAGGGGAAAAAATCCCATAACTTCTGAAACTAAAACAAGGTCCCAGTTAGAGTGTATTAATGTTAAAAGCTTTATAAATGTTTGAGAGTCCATTCATGGCATGTCATTTAACTTTTTTTCCTCATCTGCTTCTAAAAGCCATAAATGTACAAAGCGAGTTCCCAGTCTGGCAAATGCATGATTTGACAAACTGTTCTTTTTTCACTTTTACAGATTTGATTATCAGCATTTATTATTGGAAATGTATGTAACTGGTGTGACTAGTGAATTCACACCCACTTGGACCATTTTCTTTTGAGTTTCCTCCTTCTGTTGTACATCCTCCAGATGACAGGCAATCGATTATTTAACCTGTCAGTTGAACTAAAGAGGGGAAGCCAACATTTTTTCCCCCTCTTTTGAATTAATAAATGAAGACAAAATCTGTGTGTGCGCATGTGTTTTGTCTGTTGTACAACAGTGGGAGGGTGTGATGCTCCTTATGTTCCTATTACCCCCCTATGGAGCGAAGAGCCCCCCCATCACCCATCATCTCCTCTCCATACACAGTACATGTGTTTGTACTTCTATGTTTCTGAGGGCCCACAGTGACATTCTCTCAAACCATCATTGATTCCCTTGTTTTTGTTTTTTGTTTTATATTAAAAATACTTGACTTTGACTTAAATTCAGTGTTCAGATCTTGGTTTGATATTTTGGAAAGCAAGAGAGAAGTTTGACCTAGTCCTCATACAACAATAGACTGCATTTCCTCTTAAAAATATTCACATCCCCTTTGGGATTCTTTTCCCATCTTTTGTTGCCTTAAAACATGGAAAGAATTTTAATTTTGGGAGGATTTGGATACCATATATACTCGCTCATAGGTCGAGAAGGGGTTTTGGGGGGTCAAAATCAAGGCTTTTGCCTTGACCCGCTCATAAGTCAAGTGTGTTTTTTTGGACAGAAAGAGATTTGAACTTGGGTAAATGCAGTGAACAAAAACAACTCCAACGAAACTTACATTTTCTGTGATGGTGGCTGTGAAAGTATGCAATTATCGTCTGCAATGTCACTGTATACCGTTATCTGTTAATCGTATGTTTATACAGGAAGAAGCATGTGAAGCAGGTTTAAATCTAACGCGTTGACGATTAAAAACGGTTCTGGTCATCTGCTGTCATGAGTGGGTCAATTGATCAATACTGTGTTTCGGTATGCCCTCAGTTTCTTTAAAATTATTTTGACCAGTTTTAAATATCTCTGTGTGTGCACAAATGTGCTTTTCTGGTTTTGAGAATAAACGTAACTGATGCTATTCCCAGTTACTTATATAATTTATCACATGTTCGCTGGGACTAATTGTAAAAGAATACTTTATAGTGGCGGATAATTAGTGAGTAGATTGTAGGAATATTGCTTTGAAAACACAAAGGTAAGAAAACTAAAACAACAAATCTTTGAGTTTATTGATTATCAAAGTTATTTGCCGCTATTAACCCCTAGAGAAGTTCAGTCGTTGTTTTATGAACGTGCTTTGGCTGACTTTAAACACAGGAAAAAAATATTGACAGAGACTGACCTGCTCATAAGTCGAATGCACTTTTTGAGACTGATTTTCTGGGAAAAAGTCTTGACTTATGAGTGAGTATATACAGTAGTTGTATTAATATGCTTATAATATTGTAATAAGTATTTTATTAATCGTTTGTTTCTCAAAGTCTGAAAATTGCAGCATTTTTGGTACTTGCCTACTCAGATTCTCAGTCAGTTTTCATTAGAGCATTCCAAAGATTGCTCTAAAAACATTTATTGTATTACTTTAACCATCTCAGTGGTTTTAGCATAGGATAATGATTTTAAAATGTGAATTCTTTGTCCCAGTACGAGTTCTCAGGAAGACTAAAGATGTTTTCCTTACAGTTCCACATTCTTTGTATGGACTCATTTAACACAAAACTAAATATTTAAGCTGGATTGCCTCTCAAACAAGCAAAGAGTGTCAGTGAAACTGCAGCAGCATCAGGATCAGTGCACTGAATGTAATAAAACAGCATACAACTGATCATTCTAATAGCCAACAATGCATGAGAGTCTCTGGTGGCTTCAACTGCCTGAATCAGGTTCAACAAGTTCAAGAGCAATGTTGAACTGTAGCCTGGTTAAAAAAAAAAAAAAAAACTTGAAAGAAGTGTTCAACTGAGCATTGAGTGAGGAAACTCTTGTAATGTCAAGATTTTCAAAAGCATTAGGGCCCCAGAGAACTCAGTGGGTTGACTGCATCATGCAGACACACCATATACAGAGGTTATTGCCCTTGTGGAGGTGCCGCAGGTTCGAATCCTGGCCTGTAGCTCTTTGCTCCATGTCTTCCCCTGTCTCTCTACCCATTTGTTTTCTGGTTACTTTTAAAATTGAGGGCTACTGGAGCCACAAAAAAAAAAAAAAAAAATTAAAAGCATTCTTGTGTGTTTGTCAAAGAACAAGACTGATCGAATCCAAGAGTTTTGAGCACACTCAAAACCCATTCAGCCACGTTTCACTTCATCGAATTATGTAGTTTTAATGAAGTGATTCTAGTGAATCAGTACGTTGAACAAAAATGGATATGTCCATCAGAAGGGACAAGTAGTGAAAAGAAATCTAAAATTCATTTTGCCACATCTGTGACAAATGGTAATGGTATATATAAGCAAAGCAAGCTTAAAATAAAGACAAGTTATTAAGAAGAACAATAATATAAACCAGAGAGATGGTAAATTGTAAAACTTTCCTCGAGCACCATTAAGCCCTGCTTGACCACTCAGAAATGTGACGCCAGAAACTGTGGATCAGGGCGTCCTGGACCTACTCTGATTAGGACTGATTGCGACGATGGGAAAACAACTGGCCTGGTTCAGCCTCAATAGGCTTGTTTTTGGCTTTATATGGGGAAAGTGGCGATTTGGTGGTGTTGAAAACATTTGGGCTATTCACAGCAGGTTTATTTATATTTCTACATGAGATTGCACAATGGTGGACTTAACTAATCAAATTTCTTAATGATCCCATTAATAAAGTGTTTCAAGGAGTTAAACACATATGCAGATGCTATTTTTAAGTATTTTTTTTTTAATTTCACACCAGCAATTTAGACTATTTAGTACAGATATTCACATAAAACCTGCAAGTATATCCACTGAAATGTTATATGTGAAAGTGTGGAATACACCAGAAGAGGTAAATACTTTTACAAAGCACTGTAACCTGAGCTCTGAAATCAAATCCAGTGTTGCGTGGTTTAACTAGAGCCTGTGACATACAACTGAAATCAGTAAATTGAGTGAAGCAGCACCAAGTCACCACTCCTCTGTACACTTGTACCATATCAAGCCCAAATTTGAAAAAGTGTCTGTAATAAGCAGAATGAAGCACGACCATAAACTACAACCTGTCACAACAAAAGAAGCAGGAGTACTCAAAATCATTCAGCTCCTGAACTTTTTGTGACAAAGAAGAAGATGTGGAGATGTGTTCGTGATGAAGTGACAAAGCACTTGAAGATTTTAATGTTTTTCTGTGGCTACATTTAATGTATGCGGTATCAAATCAGAGTCAGATTTAATCATGTCATTAAAGAGTTCACTTTTAATATTGAAAGCCTCTGTTTAAGTATGTAACATGAGAGAAAAAAATTAATACATTTTACCAACAAAGATATTTGATAAACAGCCAAGAAAGATTTAAAGCAGATTGTGTGCGTGAATGTTGTGTGTGAATGAGAAGTAGTCAGAAGTGGTTAGAGGAACTGTGGCCTTTCATCACCCAGGGGGTGAAAAAGCCAATGAAGGCCTTTTTTTCCTGCTACTTAGCTGATAACACATAGGTGCATCCTTTCTCACATTCTCCCTCACCATCTCTCTCTGCCGTCGCTGCTCACTTGCTCATTTTCTCTCCCTTCCCTCTGTACATCTGTCTCGCTCTCCATTTATTTCCCCCCAGCCCTCTGTCTCTCTGCCTCTGTCTGCAGGAATGAATCAGACGTAAGAGGCCAAACAAGATTTTCAAGCCATTGCTTTTGATTAAGTGACTTAACACAGAGGTCTGCGACCCGGCAATATCACTAATGGTCCGAAGAAAGAGAGATAGTGTGTTTGCGGGAAACAGAGAGACAGAGGGGAAGGGGTGGTGAGAGAAAGACAGACGTGGACTAAATCTCTCACAAGTAGTACCATTATCTCCTGCTAAAGCAGAAAGTGATTATGAACTTAAAAGAAGCTTTGCACTCATAGCTTTCTCTGTAGCAAGTTTAGTTGGAGAATTATGATTAAGCCGGATTTAAATTCACGCAAAAGCCTTTTTACACAGTAAAGGGGGAGAGTAGAAGCCCTTATGGTGCAGAAAACACAAACAAACAGCAGAATGGTGCTATCAACCTCTAGTTCACTAATGTTTATCAATTCATTAGGACTTGAGTATTACTAACTAAATCAAGTGGTGAAATTTGCCTCCACAAAAACAAGCTGCCCAAACAGAAATCACTGTATAAGTGCCTCCGTTTTCTCTTTCTCTACACTCTAAAAAATGAACAAATATAAAAGAAAAAAAATTTTGGAGTTCAAAGAAACTTGGTGAGGAAATTAACACAAACAGATGAGCACTTAAAATTCCCTGTTTATGTATTGTAAGTAGATAGTTAATTCTCCAAATGTTGCTTTTATGGAAATGCAAAACATATGTCGCTACTTATCTGATTTCCTGCAGGATATCAAAACAATTTGGCATATGATCTGCGTCATGTCAGGATACACTTAAAACACTGAAAATGCATTTTTATAATCATTTCTTAGCTGCAGATTTATTTGGGTGATTATTTCAAAACAAGAAATGTGATGTGTGTGTGTCCACACAAAACCTTTTCTCGTGGCATATGGTGGGATGCTGAAGGCGTCACTCTGAAGATCACAGGCCAAAAAAGAAAAAAAAAACATAATTAAGTAAAGAAAATATGAAAAAAATATACAAGCTTTGGGGATGTGAGGAGGTTTTAAGGACAGCAGCGAGACACAAAGTGATAAAGTGAAATATGAAGACCATTACACTGTTGGCTGCTGTGAACGGCGTTGGTTAAATGAGGCAACATACCGAAAATGAATTTGGTTGCCTAAATTTCACTGTTATTGCTCTGTGCTACAGTCACAGTTTCTATGAAACTAAGTATCCTCCTGGCGAGGTGTGTCCACGAGGGCACATGCATGTGTGTGTTCAGGTACTTATGCAGAAGCATCCACCTGCATAGATGTTTGTGCTCATGTGAAGTCTTGTGAGAGAGTGTGTGTTACACTCGGCACATTAGCGGTAATTATAGTCAGTAATAACCCTAACGAGGAGAGAGGGACAGACTGCATTCAGAGCAGCAATTACAAGTTAATCAGCTACCATGTTGTTGGGAGTAATTAGGCAATGCTGTGAAAAGGATTTAGATCTTCAATATTTATTGTTGCATTCTTGGAGGGGAGTTGCTTTGTGCATGTGTTTGAGATAGAAATTTTGTACCTGCGTGAATAGTTCTCCACCCATGTACTTTATATTCTTTACTAAAGCTATTAAGTATATTCTTGTTGATCATTTGTTTCTCACTCTTTTTTCTTTACTTTTCTTTTTCTAAACACATAAACTGCTAAAGTCCTTTGCATGTGCATTACCTTGTATTACAAAGCTCAAAAATAGCAGTATGTCCTAAATTTATAAAGGGGAGAAGAGCAAAAGAGGAACGAATAAAAAGGTGAAAAAGGGCCATATGTGTACATTATTATATATCAAAAGAGCGTGCAGTGTCATCACACCTATGTGATCACCACTGCCATACTATAGTCTGGCACACCAAGTTAGTTAACTGTTAATGTGTTTTGATGGTGATCATATGTGTGAGGCCTCTAATCGTTGGACTCCGAGGAGGAGGATGAGGTTCAGCTCTTTGCCAAATGCCATTTATGCTGAGTTGTTAATGGCAAGGGCCTGACACTGATACACACACTTTAATTGTATATTTTGTTTAATGAGACGCTGGGGAGAGATGGAGGAGGGATGTAAAAGGAGAGGGAGACAGGCAGAAAGGAAAGTAGGCAAAAGTACAGTCAGCAAGAGACGGACAGGGATCAGCAAATGACCTGTGTTATACGGAGAAACGGTTCTGACAGCTCATTGCCCAGTCCTGTGAACCCTGCTGAGTATGTGTGTGTGTGTGTGTGTGTGTGTATTCTTAACATGACAGTGAACACAGTAAAACACATGATTAGTTAACAATACACAGTGAAATATTATATTTTTGTACTGAGTGCATTTCAGTATTTAATTTTATGTAAACGCTAGAAGGACAGCGCAAAATGGCTTCACTAAAGATTTGATTATTCTAAACAACCTGGTAAAACTTGGAAATCATACTGCTCTGCCTTTCAGTTGTTTTTTTTCCTCCAACCATGATCAATTAAAGTGCGTGGGTCCCACATAAGGATGGAGTTGCAGTCGAAATGACTCAACAAATAATTATTCTCAGGTATGTACCAAGCAACTTGCAGAACTTGTGGGTGTGGAGAAAATAAAGTAAAAGACCAAAAAGAAAAATATATCTATGCGACTTTGGAGCAGGCACACATGCATTAGTTCAAATAAATGATTGTTTAAAGCCTTTTTTTTGCAGCAGCAATTAGACTACAAATTTTCTGAAACTACACATCAGTTTTTTAATTTATTTCTTTAAATTATATTGGCTAAGCTTCCTATAGATATAAAATATCCTTCTCTTTCCAGTTTTTAACCCTTTACAGGCCAAATAATCATATTTGATCACTTCAGTAGAACTTCTATGGTTATTACAAGAAAAAGTTACAATGTTAATAGAGGCCCTTTAATATTCTCCAGTAACCCTCTAGAGAAGTGTACAATGAGCTCTTTTGCAAATTTACAAAAATAAAGAATCTTACTTATTTTACAACAGAAGAAGGAGGCATGTTTACTTTTGTGTAAAGTAATATATTTTTGTAAATTTGCCGTGCACGAGGAAGTCCTAGTAGTTCTACTATATAATCCAAAATCTGAAAAAATTGGGATGATATGGAAAATTCAGTTAAAACAAATGCAGTGATTCTGACTTTTATTTTGATTTATTTCTTTAAAAAACACCATAAACAAGTTGGGATAGTAAATGTTTTAAAACTTTGTCCTTCTCATAACAATTAAAAGATATTCTGGCATTGAAAATACCAGGTGATGAAGCATTTAAAGCATTATTTTGTTCCATTTTTCCTTGCAAATACCTTTTAGTCCGAGGTTACTGTCACATTATTTAAATCCCATACTATCACAAAGCTTGGTTTTTGGATTTCTTGGTAATAACAGTCTGGGTGGTGCAGTTTAAAAAATATATATTTTCAGTCTTGAGTATATTTGCTTGTGTTGCACCTTACTAAAGCGCTTGAGAAACTTTTCCTAAAGTAATTACCTGTCCATGTGGTATATCAATATTGATGATTGACCATTCTTGATGCAATACCATTTGAGAGATCACAAATTACTGGTGCCCAGATTAGTTTTATGTCCTTGCTCTTTGTTGCACCAAAATCTCTTCATCTGTAATGATTTGTATAATAATATTGTGCACTGTATAGAGAGAGAGATATGCCAATCCCTTTCAATCTTTCTTTGTATATCACTGTTTTGAAACATTTCAATGATTTTCTCACATATTTGTTGACCAAGTGGTGATCTTCCACCTGCTTTTGCTACACAATGAGTAAGGCTTTCTTGGATCAGGGTAACAAAGCCTCACTGTGAGAGTCACCTGTTCACACACTCTCAGGTTGTACCTATATCTCATGCTCAGAATCCCTTTAGCATTAATATGCCTTTCATATATTATACATGCTGGAAAGAAAGGACGTGTGTAAAATCTCCTACTTATGGTAATCTAGTAGTTAGGCAAGCATCTGAAGCTTGCTTATGCTTATACAGTCTTGCACGGTGGAAACAGAACTTTGGTGTAGTCGTTATTTGACTGTACCTGGTCACAGCACTGTACCTGCAGCATCTAGTTACCACACTGCTCAAAAAAAAAAAAAAAAAAAAAAAAAAAAAAAAAAC
>JAOWBL010000004.1:12044533-12073290 GCA_028564865.1 Zenarchopterus dispar
CTATATATACTGTACTATATATAGTATATTCAATTCAGTTCAATTCAATTTTATTTATTAGTTTCTATCAAAATAATGCTGCATCTATTAGGTTTTGTTCTTCAATTCAACTGAGTTAATTCAGTTCAGTTAGTGTAATGTGTGTATGTTTGTGTGATGGTGTAAATGATTGCAGTGGGAAGGGTTGACCTCCTAATTACTGCAGTTGTGACAGCAGGAGAGACAGAAGGCCAAAGGTTAATAGCTTGGTTGTTGGAGAAGAAGCTTGAACAGGGAAGAGAATGGAGGGGTGGGAACTGAGCAAATGGGAAAGGAGTAAAGTTGAGAAGAATAGGAGACAGAAGAGTGACTGAAGAAAACAACATGAAGGATTGTTATGAATGCAGGATGAGGAACGAGTAAAAAGGAAAGGTGAAAAAGTTGGGATATTAGATATTATAAGGAAGGAAAAAGAAGGAGGAAGAGGACAATTAAGCTTTTAAAATATAAATAAAAGTTGAAATATAAATCACAGTTTGGCAGCATTTCCTCTCTAAATACACAGACCTCATTGAAAGGTTTTTAAAAGTTATGAAACAGCTAGTATTACAGCAGATGACTGCCTCAAGTTCCTTCCATGTCCTTACTGATTGTTAATACCAGGATTAATTAACTGTGAATTATTACACCACAAGATACAGGGCAAAAAGTATCTTTACAGCATGTGCACAAATTTGACTGCTGAAATACAGATTGTGCAATCAAAACTCTTAATTTTCAATCAGCATGGTCTATAAATGAAGTTTACCAAACTTAGCAAAAATCCGTTGAATGGCGTCACATTCGGTCACACAGTTTGTTTTAATTTAACATTTAACTTTTTTTAAAAGTAGTTAGAAATTTTTAATGGTAGAAATTGACGGGTATGAATGGGATTGATTCGGGGCTTGAAATGAATTTCCCCTCTATTGTTCTCATGTGACTCAAAACGTAAATGTTATCGCACCATTTAAAGGCTTGACTTGCTACTTGTAATTCTTAGAGATCTTTAGGGGGGTTTGAATCTGTGTGCCTGATTTTCTGTCCGTACTACGTAGAGACTTTTGCTATACAGACACTTTTATGGCAGAAAAAAACCAAGAGGGTCATAATATTGCTTGCAAGAGCAGCAGTGCTTCTGCAACTCCCCCACTTCCTCTACCCTAATTACATTTCCGTTAAATAGTTAAATACTCAACATTATTAGGTTTAGTCTTTTTTATAATATGACTTGTGGTAAACAATATATTTGCTGCTTAGCAAATATATTGGACAAGAAAAGTATATTTTTAGCATGTAAACATAAGAGATATCATTTTAAATTCAACAACTCTGAGCTTTATTTTCAGCAATACCAAAACTTTAAAGGAGATATATTATGGGGAAAATAAATATATCTTTGCTTGAGAGTATTTATTTGGCTGTCATGCAAGAGTACCAAATCAAAACTTCAGATAGAAGATAAGCCTATCATTTAGTTTGAGCTGGCTGTATCAGAAATCAATCATTCAGTGAGCTAATTAGATTTGTTGGGTCCTGTGACATCACAGAAACTAGATCAGAGTAGAGTTATGCAGCCTCTACACCTGTAACTCCATCCTCTACATCATGCTGCATTATCTGGTCATTTAAAGTGAGCAGTGTAAAGCTGCAACCCTTGGCTCCCATAGAGCCCAAGGAACTGCTGTGGTCTGGTTCTGCTGCAGTTTTCCAGTGATTATGCTCCGTTCCCTGACTCAACAGGAGTGTTTCAAAAACGCCTCCTTGGCTGGATTCATAAGGTTATGAGTTTACCCAAAGGCTCAGAGATCACATTAGAATGGTGTGGTAATCTGCTCTTTTAAAGACATTTCATCACGTCTACTTCTTTCAAGAATTATATTTACAAAACGATGAGTGTTATCAAATGAAATGCACTTTTCCACTTTGAAACTGAACCTCTCCTCATAGGTGATTTAAATCTCATCTAAAAACACTCTGAATTATTTATAAAAAGCCTCCACAGGTCAATGTAATGTTGGTGTACAAATTGGAGCTTGCTGGTGGTGTTTTATTTTGAAAGTTCATCAGATTCTGTATACCTTTCCCTGCTGTGGAAATTGACACGATTCATCAATGGTCCATCCCCAAATTATACTAAACATGTGACTTTAGTGGAGTAGAGTGGGTGGTTGGATTCTTCTAAACCATCTGAGACCACTCATTGACTACAGTGGCTGCGATTCACAGTGGCTGGAAATTGAGCTTAACACTCATCTCAAAAGATGCACACACTCCACAGGAGAGGGGGGCAAGTCAAGTGTCTCGCTTCCCTTAAAGTGACCTTAAAAACATTGTTGAAAAACAAGCAGTTGCACAGTGTCTCTGTGTTATTTTGACCAAATCATGTCACAATTCATTTAGACTTCAAACAAAGGGAAAACTTTTGATGGAACTATTTTAGTTTGAATTTTCTCATTTTCAGCAACTTTCACAGAAGTCTAACACTTGAACTGAAATGTACTGTTTCCACAAAAAGAAGTATTCAAACGTAATCAGGCAGCTTGCTGCTTGATAATGCTGTTCTGTTTATCTGTGTGCCATTTTTCATTAAAGTTACAAAACATTTTAGAATAACAAAATGTGCCAGAAAGACAGACATTTTAAAAAAAGGACAGGTAGATATAATAATTAAAATAAACTGAACAGAATTGGTCAAAGCTAATTAAAACAGCATCACGAAACAATTTAAATGACTGCTATGCAAGTCTAGGTTCCTCAGTCAGGGTGCTACTGAATACCTTTACCTTTTAAAGCAACAAAAATGTCAGTTCAGTTCATCCCCGGGACAACAGCTCTTAAAAAAATAGCAAAAAGCACGATTCGGATGTGTATAGGAACTGAGGCTCTGCTGCTCAGGTTTGGGCTTCCTGTCAGAGAGAAGACTGGGAGTCTGATTGTAAACATCATGGAAGCACTGATGGTGGTGTTTGTCTTGCTAATTAATTACCCTGATTGATTCCAACTGCTGCTTGCTTTTGAGTGGCATTTCATGATGGTGTTCTTTAGTTAACACCCCCACTCCCCACTAATAAGGCAACAATTAAAACAGTCATTTGCATCAAACATTATACACTCTATTACCTTTCAAGGAGAAAAACGTAGCTGAAGGGTGCACTAAATGCTGAAGAAGAAGGGAAAAAAAAGAAGCTATATTTAGTTGTGCGTTACTTGTGGGAATTCTGAAGTCCACTTGCCTACACAACATGCAAAAAAACACTTAAAAAGTGAAAAACATTTGCACATTTCCTTCTGCGCTGCCCAGCTGATTTATGGGAACTGTGACTGCCAGTTCCATGACCCCGCGACGGTACTCCACATCCGACCCTTGGTATGCTGACACACACAAACACACACACCTCCGCTCCCTCACACGCACACAATCAGGGCCCCAGCCATCACTCGTTGGAATATGAGTGCCACGCCAAAGATAGGGGGTCCAGGGGCTGTCCTTGGGGCTGATTGGCTGAGAGTTGTCAAACGATCACAGCGGTGGTGAGCAGGGGGCCTCTCTCCCCCGTAAAATCAATTTCAATCAACGCGGAGACGCAATATTATCAAATGTCAAGTCCACCGCGGCCCTCGGCACCGTGCTGCAGCAAAAAATTATTCCTGACAGCCACTTGGCGACTTAATTAAGTGCAACAAAAAGGGACGAGAAGAGAAGAGGTGGTGGTGATGTTAAAAAAAAAAGAGTGAAGGGGGAGGGAAGGGAAGGGTGGTGGGGATTAAGAATCAAAATATCTCCACTGGTCAGTTGTTCTTTTTGTTTGGTTGACTGATCGTATTGACAAGACCTCAGAATGATAGTCTCACCGGGGAGCGGTCAGGGAGAGAGGGAGGGAGGAAGGAAGGAAGGGAAAAGACTGGACTGAAGGAAGGACGCATGGAGAAAATGGCAATGGGTTATAGGGGGGGAATGGGACAGAGGGAAGTTTGGGAGAGCAGTCGGTCAGCAGAGGATGAAAGTAGGAATATATAGATGGACAGGGTGAGAAAAGTACTGGAAATGGCATGAAAGAAGAATGCGGTGATGGACAAAGTTAGGGATAGAAACATTGATGATGTATGGAAGGAAAAATGGGGGGGGTCGTTGATGAAAAAGGCAAAGGAGGAAATTGCAGGCAGAAAATGCAGAGAAAGATGAATAAGAAAAGGGACAGATGGAAGGATACAGGAAGAAGAATAGAAGAGTAAATGTACTTTATTGACAAGGATCTCCATTAACACACACACACTCATACACTCATGAACACCTCCCATCTGATGGCCAACACTCTATATTGGAATAATTCTTTGGGAAATAAATCACGTTTCGATTGGCTGGTAATTGCTGGAGATCGATCAACACGTTCTGCTTGGCTCTCCTCGGGATTTTCTTCCTTTGTCCACAGCGTTCACACATACACACGCACACACAAACGGGTTGTCAATGGGGACCTCAAACCTCATGGGATAACTGATACCTGATTGAGCAAATCAGTAAACATGAGCTGCTGATTGTTCCTATGCAGATTAATATGAGGCTGTTGATTGAAATGAAGAAAAGGAAGATGGACTTGGAGAATTAGAGGCAGAAAGTCAAAAAGAAAGAACTAGAATAAGGACACAAGATTTATATGCTGGATAAAGTCATGAAAACACGAAGCAAAAGATCAGCCAAAATATAAGTACTACAACTTTCTCCCATAAACACTGTTATTTCCCTGGTGAGCTTCTCACCTTTCAAAATGCTGTGAGAATGTGCACAATGCTCTGCAAAAAAAGGTTGTCTGATTCATGAATGAGTAATTTTGATCAATTTTGCAATCAGTCAGCGGTTAGAGGTCCATCTCCCACATGTTAAAGTATGATTTATAAATGGCTAGAGGTCATTATGACTCTATGGACACTTTACCAGGCTAAATGAGAATGGCCTTTCTACTCAAGTTGTCTGTATGACAGGGACAAGCAGGTTGTCAATACAGAAATGACCCTGCTGGAGGGCTGAAAAAGACAAATACTCACAAACACTTGCCCACAAATGTGCGAACAAACGTGTGCAGATTCAAAGAAAGCTCCTGGAGGCACATTTTCAAATGCACAGACACAAAAAAGGCAAAAAGTTATTAAAAAAAAAGAGAGTACTGCATACATGCACTTGTGTTATTCAGTAGTATATACTCACACCCAGGCAATGGATCAGTCAATACACACATTGATCACCTTCTGATTTACAGAAGCAGCAAGCACTGTAAACAGCAACATGGATTTTTCTGTTTCCATAAAACACATGCACAATTTATTCACCTTTTAGAAGCAAATCGATGAGATTCTATGGCTGTGGAAGAAATTTCGCTCCCATACAGCATAAAAACAGACAGGGTTGTTATTCAAGCATACTTTAAACTTCGGAAATCCTCTATAGCGTTGTGAATGATGAATATGCACAAGTCGCAACTCGTTCTTGAAGAAAAAATAAAGAAGTTGCATCGTCAGAGACTCAATGAGACTAAAAAATTCTCTGAATTACTTCTTTAAAAGTATAAATTTGTGTACAGTGTGTTTAAGTTTAACACTTTATTCCAGCAAACATTTTCAGATTTGATATAGTAGGCGTACACACACCCCAGCTCAGGTTCATTTGTCTGGACTTTAGAAGCATGTTGCCTTTATCAAACCTGACATAAAAATGTTGAAATTTCCACTGTAAACTTAAATTGGGTCTGAATAAAATTTTAGACTAAATAAAAATTATTCAGGCCTACAAAGTAAATGTTGGTAGAGCTGGTCAAATAATATAGATAGCATAGTACAATACTTTTGTAATAGTTAGGAGTCAGAAATGTAATCATGATCGTACAGACTGAGTCTGTAATTTGCTTGGTCTTGAACACAAGTGTCAAAGTCCAGTCCTCAAGGGCCACTGTCCCGCATATTTTAAATGTTTCCCCACTTTGACACATCCGGTTCAAATTAAAGCAAAGCAAGTTTATTTGTATTGCACATTTCAGCAGCAAGGCAATTCAAGGTGCTTTACATCACAAAAACATGAGAAGTAAAGAGAAGGAAAAATGATCAGTTACAGTGCAGTGGTATACTAAAGAGAGTTAGACTTAAGCTAGCATTACAGTGTAACACAGTTAGTGTTACAGTACCAAAGTTAACATTGTTTACATTTAAATTCAGAATCGGTTAAATAATTCAGTGAAAGGCAGCTGTAAACAAATGAGTTATTAACCTTGATTTACATGAACTGATGGTTTCAGTATTCCTGCAGTTTTCTGGAAGTTTGTTCCAGATCTGATGAGCATAAAAGCTGAATCCTGCTTCTTCACGTTTTGTTCTGATTCTGGGAACACAGAGGGCCAGAAGACACGAGAAGTCTGGATGGTTGATATGGCAACAAGTCTCTGATGTATTTTGGTCACAGACCATTCAGAGATTTGTAAACTAACAGAAGTATTTAAAAGTCTGTTCTCTGAGATACAGGGAGCCAGTTTAAGAACCTCAGAACTGGAGTGATGTGGTCCACTTTCTTAGTTCTAGTGATAACTTAGGCAGCTGTATTCTGGATCAACAGTAGCTGATCTTGAAGATTTAGTAATCAGTCATAGATATAGTAATCAATTCGACAAAAGATAAATGCACGGATAAGTTTTTTTTTTCAAGATCTTGCTGAGATATTACTTCTTTTACGTTTACAAAAGTTTACTTGCTTTTGTACCATTTGATTGATTGTATTGTTGTGGGATCAACAACAATGCTGTAGCTTCACTATTTTTTTTGTTTGTTTGTTTTTATTTATTTATTTTTTGCCTGTTTGTTTTTCTAACCCAATTGGAAAGCTCATCATGAGGGGGGAAAAAAAGAAAAATTCTGTGTAAAGAGAATTTAATAATGATGGGAATATTGATGCTAATGATACTAATACTCCGAATAATAATAACAATATGTGGTGCTGATTAAAAGACTAAGTTTGCAGGGCTCTAAAACATGGACACACACATACAAATAAACACACACACAAATACACACACACACACAAATACATACCTAAGGGTGCTTTGTGTAAATAAGCGTACCTGCACCCCTGTAGGGAAGTCAGAACACCCATCCATCTAGGCCTGCCTAGGGTCATCACACACACGTGAAAACTTCCTCCTGTTTTGTTTTCTGGGTTCCTCTCCGAACAACACACACACTTCTTCCACCCTGCAGCCATAATTTAGTGGTTTGTGTTCAGAAAGTGCTTTGGATGTGTAACACTAGAGATGACATGGAAAGACACAGGAAGACAGAACACTGTCCAGAGGTCATTGCACATGTGTGTGTGTGTGTGTGTGCATGTGCATGAGTGTGCGTGCATGTGTCCCTGTAATGCAGTTTAGATATAGAAGCCAGCAGCTCATGTCATGTGCTTCACCTCACAAAATGTTAAGATGTTTTTATTCTTCTTTTCTTTCTTTTTGCTTGGATAGTTAGACTTTTTGCTATTCCAGTGCTCAGCCTTTTCTCCTATGAACTGAAATCATGCCTCTCGATGGTTTTTAATGTTCTTGGAAGGATCTGGAGAATGGAAATGGTTTTCAACCGGGCAGATGGAGACAACAAAATGGGAGGAACCAGTCAGAGATGTAAGGGGATGAGTTTGAAGGTTGGAAAGGGCTTTACGTGTAATACATGTCGAATGAATATATTTTTTCTTCAGTTTCTTAGGTGATAAAACAGAACATTTATCTCAACCCCGTCAGCAAATGTTTTCAGACCTCAGTGTTGTTGAAATGTTGTGGCAGAACCTTGAGAGTTTTTTTTATCTTTCTAAAGTGCCACTTTTTTGTGACAATCTTAAATTTCAAAAAGATTTCAACATAGACGTGGGTCAGTTTCAATTTAAAATGATGTTTTAAACAGAAATGAACTACTGTAGAGAAAGTCTTAACATTTTTTAAATTAATAAAATGTCTGACGACATTGTTTATTACATAATAATTTTCATCCTTCTTATATGTATTCACTGGTCACTTCCAATGCAAATCTCTGAATTTGCTTTACTCTAACTTTGTTTGCTGACCACAAAAAATTAATAAATGAAAAAATTCTAAACATTATGATTTTCTCTCTACACAATTCAAATATTGTGACTCCAGTAGGAATGATGCCAAAACAAACAAAAAAAGGGCTAATACTGCTGTTTTTTAATGTTGTCAATGGAATGAAATAAATTGACACAGTCATCAATTAACTATGATAAAGTGCACGAATGTGCTATTCATAAATGAGAGCAATATCTTTGAGTATTTAACTTTGGAGAAAAATATTGGTTTCTTGCATTCACACAGACAGAAACAAGCAGAGACATGTCTGAATGCAAGCAGTGCTGACTGTTTGCAACACACTTATCCACAGGACGTACATGAGTTTACGTGCACATTCATAAAGGTGTATAGTAAACACACACTTAGACTTAAATCAGTACATTTTAACCACAACATAAAATCAGTATGTTGTGGTTATGGGGCATTAGAAATGTATTTACCACCCTGACCATCACTTAACAGAGCTCACCTTATGTGTGCGTCTGCATTTGTGTGTGTGTGCGCACTTTTATGCACATTGTCTGTGTGAGAGCTTTTAGTGGGACGGAGACCGAGCAATTCCTCCTCTCTAACTGCCAGAGAGACCTCATCTTGTCCGTGATTGTTCTGCGGTTCTGACAAACACACGGCACACACCTCCAGAGTGCATGTCCCTCCTGGTTGGCCCTCCCTTTGTTCAGAGCACCCCCCACACACACACACACACACACACATACACACACACACACACACACACACACACACACACAGCAGCCTCACACTCCTTTTATGTTCTTAAATATTGATAAGTAGCTTTGCAACATTAATATCTTAGATGGCTTACAAGAACACTTAAATAAAATCTCACTTCCCCTCCCTCCTGTTCCCCCCACTGCCGCTCTTCCAGGCCTCTCAGTTGTTTTTTTCATTTGTGTAATGCATTTGTATGTTTGGGGGAGGAGGGGCTCAGGGGAGGATTAAAGGAAGTGTGTGTGTTTGTGTAATGAAAGTGGGCACACGGATTTGCTTTTTACAAAAAAAAAAAAGCACAAAAAAGAGACAGACGAATATGGTGTTTTGTGTTATTGAAACTATTATTTTATACTTTGTGTCGTTAAAATAATATAGCTCATATTTGTACGTACACAGTAGTTAAAATATAGACTATTGTGATTAAATTGCACTTTGAAACATTCTAATAAATTGAAGCATGTTTAAACAAATTTCCTTTGCATAACCTGCCACTGCAGGCACAGAAAAGGAAATAAGATGTCATTAAAAAAGAAACATTCTTCATCAACTGCTTCATTAAATGTAAATGAAAATTGCAATTCTGCTAATGATTTTTCAGATTATGCACACTCATTCGCCCATCAGTCTAACAGGAATGAGGGTTTTCTTAATTCTCAGGGATTAGAGCATTACAGAACCCTTGCACGTCACTTAATTTATCTCATCTGTTTTCATAGCAGCTTATTTTAAAGTGTTTTCACACACACCTTATCATTTAATTAGATAGGCCGAGGAACTAGATGGACACAACATGTGAGGAAAGATGGCAACAAGTCACAAAGCAGAGAAGTGAAAAAAGATTCACCATCAACCTTCCGGGAGAAGACATCAATATAATCTCATTGACCAAAAGGCGGTAATTTCATTTTACTCTCTAAAAATGTGTTAACTCACAAATGTGTGTCTGAATTTTGCACGGTGTCTGAGATGACAAGATTTAAGCCTGCTGAGGTCCTATGAGGCTGATGGAGAGTTTTAAAGGGATTAGAACAGGATTAAGGACCAACTGGGAGGGATTAGCCCCCTGACTCTTGTGGCTGCTCAAACAGCAGTTACCAGACACACAGTGTCTGTGACAAAGCCACACACACACATATGACACATTATCTCCTCAACAAGTGTTCCACATCCAAAAATGTTTTCCGTGAAAAAAAGTCTGTGTCTGATCAACAACATAAGTGTGAAATGCTTAGTCCTATTCATGTTTATCTATAAGCCAATTTAATGTGCCTCAGTCTATAAAAATTTTTTCCAAAAATCTAGTTTGCAAAACCATACAAATTTCAATTAAAGCACATTTAATTGCAGGTAAAACAAATTTGCAAAGAGAACGCGATTATAGAAGTCTAGTTTGTGAATCCTAATTTTTTTTAACTTTCTTGCTGAGAATTATGTTTTTTCAATTCTTTTGGTTTCATTTGTATGTCTAAATGTGTTATTTGCAAATCCAAAAGTTTTGCAAGCTGCTGAGATGAAATTCCTGGGAGATGAACAATGTAACACGTGGCGTTATTGGCCACGGGATCTGACGCAGTAGCAAAGTTCAGGAGCTAAAATGCCAGAATTTGAGTACACAGATATATTTTCTTTCACAAAATTCCTCTCTTACTGACAGCCAGAGTTTAATTCTGCAGCTGCTGAACAGAGGTTACTTTGGTTCTGTGAGCTTTGATCGTAGCGTCACAGATGTGGATGTTACCACAGTGTCGTTTTAGTCTGAACTGGACCTTTAAGATCAAGTTTCTGTAAGACTTTCCTTTATGATAAACCATATAGTTAGGGTTGGCTCTGGTGAGCCCAGAACAAATCCTCCTACAGACCTAGACTGCTAGGAGACCTGCTCTCTTTATTCTTCATTTATGTACATGTCTTCACATATTACTGTTATTAACTTTGTGTCTCTTTTTGTCTCATAGCTAAGATCCTTGGACTAATCTCTCCATGATTATTGTCATTCTTTTTCTGCCCCCTGACTTGTTGAGGCAGGCGCTGCCCTTCATGAGCCTGTCTCAGCTGGACACTTCTGGCTGATTAAAGGAAGTGGTGTCTTTGACCAAACCAAATGAAAGGTTTGATATAGTCTGTTGAGTCTTCAGACAGACTTTTTTTTTTTTTAAGAATTGACATTTTATGAATGACA
Organism: Zenarchopterus dispar; assembly: GCA_028564865.1. Lineage (NCBI taxonomy): Eukaryota > Metazoa > Chordata > Actinopteri > Beloniformes > Zenarchopteridae > Zenarchopterus > Zenarchopterus dispar. The sequence goes on from JAOWBL010000004.1 coordinate 12,055,580, forward strand.
ACTGATTTGACTTGAAACATTATGTCATATATGTGTTGTAACACTTTTGACTTCATTAGAATGTAACTGGATTGGATTGACTGAATTGCTCTTTTAAATTAGACCTTGTTTACTGTCTTTCTTTCTTTTCATGTGAATTAGTGCTGTACAACTAAACTGAACTGAATTACATCTTCCATCTTAAGTCCTACTCGAGAAATTGAGCCCAGCTGAAAAAACACTTTTATCTGTTCTACAGATAAGAGAAGCAAAAATATGTAGGTTCAATAGAATTGATATTCACACACATCTCTTTCCAGGGTCTTCACACTTTCAAAGATCCCTTTATTTGTTTTCTATAAACTTTTCTGCCATGAGAAATCACTTTCGAACAAATACTTCTAAAAGCACTATTAAAAAATGCTCCCCCTTTCTTCAGAGTATTGTGCGTACACACACCTCCACACGCAGACAATAAGGCCCCTGTTGACCGCGTATTTACCCGAGCGCAGCCTCTTCCTTCAACAAGACAAATATTTGGTCCAGAGCGTTCACCACTTCTGTGTGTGCAAGCTGCGTGTGTGTATCGCAGGGCAGTTTTTCTGGGGGAAGCCAAATGTAGAAGAGTGATAGGCTGACGTACAGTGAGGTTCATCAAAGTCACAGCGTGCAGAGGCGCTCATTTTTCATTGGCTGAGGGGTCCTGCGCACCTGCAACCTGCAGTCCGCTCCCACCTGAGAGCATGAGGGGAAAGGGGGGTGTGGAGGGGGATGAGAGGGAGAGATGGAATGTGACAGAGGAGGAGAGTAAGAGTCGCCAGGAGAAACCAAGAGCACAAGGGAGGGAGAGAGTGGGAGACAGTGGTGGTTGGGACAGTTTGAACGACAGCGTTCTCCCTTTTACATTTCACACCTGGACGCTCGTTGCACTGCCAGGGGGCGGTGGTGGGGGAGGAGGGGCCTTGTGTTGTGGGTTGTTTTGCTCAAGGGAGAGAGATGGGGAGATACATTCTGAAGATGTTATGAGGGTACGTTTACCTTGCTTTGGACTCACAGGAGGACTAACAGAAAGACACACAGAACCCGAATAATCTTCCACAGTTACACACACACCGATATTCTGCTTGTATTCAACAAAATCTGTTCTTTTTTTTTTTCTTTTGGGGGGGGTTGTCATTTTTAAAAATGCAGCATTTAAATTTGCATATTATGTATTCAAGAGTTCGAACAAATCTGTCAGGAAAAAAAAAAAACACTTTTTTTTTTTTTTTGCTCCAGCATCAATTTGATTCCTAAAAAGCAGGCAAGAAGTCAGCAGATAGCATCAAATCCAGCAGTTGATTGACTGTCCTGAGGATCTACAGAGGATCGGCTGACAATGGAGAGCTTGTGCCTTAAAGGTTTTATATGTAAGGAGAGAAAAAAAGATCTATTTTAATTTTTCCAATGAGGAGATGATACAATTTTTAAAAAATGTATATGTATATGCATAATATGCACAATTCTGCTTTTGGAAATGGCCCTCTTAAATGTCATTAGACTATCTTTCTGGAATACCTGTAATTCATCTGACACTTTCCTACTGGCTTTCTCAAAGTCTCCAAAGTCAGTCTCCTCTGATGAGTTCCTTCTTTTTCAGAGGGCCAACTTCGTGAGTGTTATACCCAATGAAGCAACTATGCTATCAAAAATATTGCCTTCTTTAGAGACAATACCTTTTCAGATTTAAGTATTTGCCCCTTGTTGTATTAACACAAAGCTTTGAAGAAAACAAACTTACAATTGTTTCTTTAAGAAAATGTTATCATTAGCTCTGATGAACGCCAACTGAACTTTGAATTTCTGATTTCCTCTGAGATTTCCTGTATCATCACTTAATGTAAACTAAAGGTTTAATATAACTTGATCAGGCAAGTTATATTAAACATTGTGGGTTGTGAGGAAATGATGTTAGCGAGCCATCTACAAACCAAATATCTTTAAAAAAGGGAAGAAAGTGTGAAAAGGTCTGCGTACATTTTTGAGAAGAGCCAACTGGGTCTTATATAAAATTAAAAGTGACATTTAGGGTATCAAGGAAAGCTCAGCAAAAGTTCTGAAAATTTCCACAGAAATGTAATATAAGATCACAAAGTTTTTGTGATCTCCAATTTCCTTGAGATAAACTAAGTCAGAGTATCAAAAAACTTTAATTATCATCAGGTCTTGGACTGATAGACAAACTTAAGAGTTAGGTTGGCGCCACGTGTCCTCCTTGGCCAGTACTTCCAGGATTGTGAAAATTTAAATCATAAGGAAGTCTTGATGTCAGTACTTATTTTGGTAAACACAAAGCTCAAGATGGCAACAATGGAAAAAAGACCCAAGCAGCAATAAACTTGAATTTTTTAATATAATCTGTCACTCCCAGAATAACTTCAAATACTTTCTCCAATATAATGAGGCTTGTCTTGTTTAGGGTAATCAAGTGATTAAAAACATACTAAAGTATACAAAAATATGCTCAGGACTTTTTTATTTTTCTATGCTTGTGAGAAAAGAAATTGGTAAAGTCAAAGATTAAACTAGTAGCTTTCCAAAGGTTTCTATCCAGAATATTCTACCACAGCAATTTTAGTTTGAAATGTATTTTCAGAAGATCTTTTTTAAAGCAAATTAAAATGTGGAAGGCAACCAATATTTCAGTCTTTGTGTGTGTGTGTCTGTGTCTGTGTGTGTGTGTTTGTGTGTGTGTGTGTGTGTGTGTTAGCAGTGGGGTGTCACCTGCAGCACATTGAGGTCATCATAACCGTGTGATGTCCATCGCGCCTGTCAACACACGTTTGATTGTACACACTTCTCGCTGTTGCCCCCGGCGATAGAAACCCTGCGTCTGTCCGCCATACTGCACGCTATACTGGACCCATCACTCAGCCACTGTCACACGCAAAAACACACCTACAGAGACACACACTTTCAGGTAAGGACTCTTACAAATAGACTCAATCAGACAGAGACACACACTCAAACACACACGGTCCAGCAGACACACGTATCGCTTACACACTCCCTGCTGCTGCTTAGGTCCGAGCATGCACGCTCTCACTCACTCACAACAGAGGGCTTACGCTGGAAATGAAGCTAATCCATCAACTGGAACACACAAACACACACACGGCAGGCATCGTCACCTTCACAGCTCACCTACTATCACTGTGACATCCATGCCTGCTGGACACTGTAGCTGCTATGATAGATTCATAAATGCATACACGCGTGTGCACATGTCAAAGCAAGCAGCTTACAAGCACTTTATGAACAACCAAAAAGGAAACTTTTTTAACTTTAATTTGCAAAAGGTTGGAAACACGTAAATTATACAATTCATTCTCCATGCAAAAGAAGCTAATTACGTCTGTGTCTGTGTGTGTGTGAATTATTTTAAAATAGGTTCAGAATCACCCAAAAAGGATGACTTTTTTAAAAAGTACTACACTTATGTATCTATTGCAGGAAACATTTCAAAAGTTACTGGTACAATAAAGTATCTGAGAATTGTTCTTAATTGCATAAAATGTTTGAATGCATGAAGTAAAGAATATTAAGACTTGAATTTCATTCAGGACTGTCACAGTTGGGACAGCTAACCGAATCAGATCTATCTCTTCTTGTCACTTTAAGCTTCGCCTTCTTTTTTGATAAGACAAAAATGTCTTCTTTAGAAAATAGCCTATTTTTCTTTCAAGCGAAAATGCTTTCACTGTTGCATCCAAATACTATCCACAGCTATGAATGATATAAAACTCAAACAAAAAAGGAAAAAAAAATCCTCAGAGGATCAGCGGTGCGCATGTTTGACAAATGCTAGCCCGCAGTCCCGTCCAGCCGGTTGCTGAAGGCTACAGCAGTGTCGTTTCATGGCTCTCTTGTTACTGGGCTGTAAATTCAGCGGATGGCTCCTGTCTCTGTGTATTGATCCACTCCGTCACCTTGAACCTCGGTATTGACACATGGGGCGACGCTGAGCGGGGAAAAGCGGCAATTTACCGACCCTCAATTATGACATTCATAGATGATGTCACAACAGGGGCATGGGGCTTTGAGACACACATGCAGTTTGTCCAGGGACTGAATCCATTTGTCTGAGCTTCATGCAGCCAATACACACACTACTCAAACACACACCAAGGAAAAAGGCTCTCCATCCTAAACGGCTCTTAATAGCACCCTGTGTGGTTGTGTGAGATGTTCATGTGTGTCTGCACACAGAAAAGCTCTGAGTGTGTATATGGGAAGATTTGTGTATGCATCAGTCCTGACAACTGATCTAATGTCTGCTGTCTACTCATTCCCCAGACAGAAGGTTCATCAGACCATGTCATTAGTAGAAAACAGTTGACCATTACAATGTCATATTCAGTACTATGTATTAATTATGAGCATGAGGTATAAAGCAAGCTGCTCCTCTGTAGGCATCACCTAGTAAGATGAAACAAATAGGAATTTTGTATAGTTTCCATATCATCTCCATGGTCATACTTGGAAAAGAAACTTTGGGAGAGATGAAACAGCTTTGGGTACTGAGCACCACAACTGCTTTGGTGAAGTCACAAACATATTTTCAATCTTATTGTATTTAATTTCTTAAGGCTGTTATTAAGGCTGTTATCTTAAGGCTGTAGCCAGAGTTTTCATCTGGTCCCAATATCCCGTCACTTGTTTAGTACATGTGTAAAAGTTGTCTCTGTGTGTCGTATGTTGCATTATGTTGTTTTCTTTACTACAAAATTCCTATTGAATTTGCTGGTAGTGAGGCATTTTCTTACTTTGTACCATATAGGTAGAACTGGGTCATACTGGGGAGAAAAAAATACCCTATACCCACTACATTTTCAAACAGAATTTTGATATTTTGATATCCCCTGTTTGTTTTCTTCACTTAAGTACCTCCACTCTCATAAACTGCATTTTCAAACAAGCAAATTTCCAATCAAGCTCTCTCGTGTTTTATCACACAGCATGAGTCATAAATAACGACTGAAGTGATACCTGTTAAGCAGAAGCAATACTGATCTTGCAAATGCAATATCTGCTAAAATCACCTCTGATGATATCTGTGATTTGATTTCAGCTGTATTTACATGACCGAGAGTATTGGTTCACACTCAGACAGGCTGCTGCTGGAAGTGCAGAGAGATGTGAGGGAGAATATGTTCATACTCACAGGGATGCTGTGGCAACACTTTTCACCGGAAATTAGCCACAGATTGCTCAACATGTCGCCATATTTACTCTGTTGGGAAAACGTGGACAAAGTCACCAAGTTGATAACAGCGAGGGGTGTCTGTGGGTCACCTTGTGGTTAATTCTGACTAACACAGAGGGAAATGTGGAGGTGGGGCAGTGTCATGAGTGAGGGGAAAATACATACAGTTTTACAGGACATTCATTGTCAGATTGAATCTGTGTAAACAGTATTGTCTAATTTTGTATCCTGTTTAAAAAGATATAAGGAATTTTCAAAGTTGGTGTACCACCCAGCTTCGCACCGATGCTAGAAGCAGACAATAAATGCACACTTACGACTAGTGCCCATCAACATTCAACATTCTGAAATTTTTGAAAACATGAGCAAAAACATAGGTTTGTGTGTTTTCTATCACATTTGAGATGTTGTTCTGAGGTACACTTTGTCAAAAGTGTTGACATTGTAAATGGCAATTGCACAACGCTAACAAAGAAGGATCTATGCTGTTGAGAAGCATAGATTTATCAACCCATTAAATGATTGCATGAAAAAAATGTAGCCTGATGCTAATGTTTTTCTCTCTTACAGTCTCCTTTAAACTGAAGAATAAATATCAAATCATCTATGACAATGAAACGAGTTATTTATTTTTGAATCTACTGCACTGCTTTATGTTCTTCATATTTTCAAAAACAGTAAATGGTTTTTTGAGGACATAATTATGATCTTTCAGTGACCCAAGTTTAGGTCTTGACCTCCACATGAAGCACACGGCTATATTGCGTTACAAATGGATTTCAAATTGAAGCTGTATCAGATGTCACATATCGGATTCAGTAAGTAGTGGCCAGGGGCCACCAAGCCATCGTTAATACTGTATTCACAATCCATTGATGAGATCATGAAAAACTCTGTGTGTATAATTTGTGTGTCTTTGTGCGCATTTGCCCTCCTAAGACTCACCCCTTCGTACACTCATAAAGACACACACACACAGAAACGCACACAATCCCTCGGGCCTGAGTGCTCTCACTGTTGACCGCTGAGGATGTGGGTCAGAATAAGAGGGCACAGACAGAAAGGGGCTCTTAACGGACCACACAGATGGGCGGCAGTCACACAAACGCACACGTGCACATGCTCTGCAAGGTCAGGGTTCACCTGGAGAAGCTCCGGTCACTTTCCATCCATCAGTTTTATTACTAATGGCAAAGCAGACGCACGAGACGAGACACTAGATAGAAGATTGTTGAACTGGGAATACGCAGAGAAGACGAACAGGTCTACAGCTGTTTTAAATATTATTAGAAAGAAGCACATTATATTTTTTACTTTTATTGCATATTTGACAGTCAGTCATGCTGTTAATTTCTTCTAGAGGGGAAACTTTCCACATTGATCAGAAAAGTAGTCCACATTGTCTGTTATTTTCAAGGAAATAGTGGTATTTTACATTGGTCTATACTTTAAAAATACCACTGGTTTCTGAGAGAAATGTTAACTATTCTTAGATTTTTAGATTTAGATTTTTGCCAATGGTAAGTTTCATATATTTTACTCATGGTGCATTCATATTTGGCATGTTTGGTTCAAAGTTTAGTGTGGTTGCGTTGTTCCCCATGGGTGCTGTTCACTTCAACCTGTGCGAACGCTGCTACCTAAATACTGGTACAACTAAGTGGACCAAAACCCCTTGGAAAGGTGCTTCCAAATGGACAAAGAAAGTGCAAAGAGATACCTCGTAAATATTTACAACAAATGTCGTTCATGCAAGCATCTCAGGACCCAAAATGGTTTTCAAATTCCAATGAGTTCTTTTGTGCAATATAAGTCATTAATCTGTCCAAAGATGTGATCTTTCCACAGTCTGATGTTCAAAGACTAAAATGAATGCTGAACAAACTAGGACTCTCTAGTAATGAACCTGTCTAAACTTAAAGTTTTCTGCTTTGGTCCAGATCAAAAGTACTGAACTACAAGAGTGAATGCCCTTGAGATAGATGGCTACCATTTACTGATCCTTGATAACATGTTCCTGGTGCAACAAATGCTTATTTTTTAAATCACTGTTTCTCATGATTCTCAGGAGTGAATGCAATGGCAAGATGTATTTGTCATCCTGTATTAGGTGGATAATGCAGGAGCAATGACAACAAACAAACTTTTTGGTTTCTTTACAATTTGATTTTGAGGAAGTAGTGATCACTGCATTTTCACCTATTCTGTAATACTTGTAATGATGCAAAGTTTCTTCCCCACTGGTACTTAGGTAAAATGCAAGAGACTATATCCGGCTGGCTTAACTGATACGACTATGGAAGTGCTGAGACGTGCAGTTCCTCTAATGACCACAGAAAGCTAGCTCCAAAAGGGAGTCATTCGCCACTGACCATGGTAAACTCTGCAGCATCACATGAATGTATAGTTAGGGATGTACTTTGAAATATTTGATGTAAATTGTAAACTGTAATCACTTTACCTACTTAGCACCAAGCAATTTTGGTGAATTGGGCACCTAAGCTATAAATTATGACCTTGATCAGTCTTATTTTAGAGAAAATGTGGCTTGTTGTGCTGTTAATTGTACTATCAGACTGCTGCAGTGGGCTCTGGGTTGGCCTCAAAGGGTCAGTGGGTGAAGGCCTCTGGCCATGGACCAAACCAGCCGCCAGGAGTTGAGCTAGCAGTTGCATTGTCTTTCCGCCAGGTGTGTCTACCAACATCCAGCTGGTGAGTTAACAATCCAGGTCTGCTGGCCTGCTAAGCCCAAGCTACCTTCATCCCCAGACCATTTAAATGAAGGACTGTAAGGATGGTATTGGTTGAAGTCCAACTGCTGCTGCAGTTAGTTGCTCTGCCTCAGCCATCTAGCAAGACATAGGCTGGAGCTCTGACAGTCCTCATTTCAGCTCTGGAAGTCACTATCAAACAATATTTGAAAAAAGGACACATTCAATCCAAATGAAAGGTAAAATAAATTAGCATTACAGATTAACATAAATAAATACTCTTTGTCATTTCCAGACTTTAAACCGTTAGACAATAAACAAATACTTTTAAACTTGTTTTAATCATGAGATGTCATAAGAAATATGACATCGATGGGCATCTGGCATATCTATGCTTCAGATTGTATTTCTTAAAACGTCAGTGGGTTAATTAAAGGAACTTGTTCTGACAGATACCAACTTTACAACCTTGGAAGGTGGGCACCATAATATTGGCTATTTTTTTAACATGCTCCTCCAAACGTAGACATTCACATGGAGGATGCACCCTTACACCTCTTAATGCTCCCTGGGCAAGGATTTATGCTAATTAATGAGCAACAGGAACATGCTCCAAAATTGCAATTAATCAGCTTTCTTGAAAAGAAACACCTTTTTAAAAATGAAGAACCTACTTTGTTTGTAGTTCCATAGCACATTCTTAGTAAGGTGGTGCTTGATCTACTCACACAGTTACAAAGATTTCATAAATGAAGCTCAATGCCTTTAAGAAACTAGAAAACAATTAAATATATGAGAAAACATCTGACGTAACAGTTAGCTAATGATTTAATATCAAATGTTTTTTTTCCTGCTAAATAAGAGGTCCTGTATTTGTTTATGCATGTCTGAGTAAGTTCATGCATCACACTTTATGCACTTTAGACGAAGGTCTCCGGTGTGTGTTTTTTTGTGTGCATGTGTCTGTCTCCCCTTATTTCGGAGCATTTTCCCATGGGAATATGGCAGCCATTTTGTCCTGTCAGTCCTATGTGCTTTTTTCCCCTCCCTGCCTGTCCAATAATGACAGTTTAATTTGCCATCCAATTACACCTGAGCGGTATTTAAATGAGCCAATCAGGACTTCTGACAAGATGACTAGTTGCTCCAGTTAGCACTCTGATGCAGAGGTCGATTTACTCTCTGACTCACTTAGTGATACTGTTGGGAGGCTTCATCAACCCTCTGTTACACAGTCTATGTCCTCTTATTCTGTTGTATTTCCTTTCATGTTGCATCAACACTACTGCTGCTTTTGTGGACACTTTAAAAAAAGAACACATTTTACAGTAAGTACTGGCCTTCTCTTCTTACTAAAAGAAAAGTCCAATAGCCCTCTAGTTAAGGTTTTTACGAGGTGGGCCAGAAGGGACATGACATGGTGGAACAAAAGGAGGAGAAGCGGTCAGGGATTTGATCCTAATCCTCCTTTTCCCTGGGTGTAAATAATGCCTAAGCATCTTATCTGACTCATATATGTAATTGCAGACTGAAACACTATTGGTCTTACTGCTCTTGAGTCCTGAAGTGTTTTTGCAGGTCTGAATCTGTGTAAGAGATGTTGGATTTTGAAGAGCCACCTTGGACAAGTGCTGTACTAATATGGTGATGTGTAACTTTAAATGTTTCACATGTGTATACTTGGTATAAAAGTGACTTTTGAGTTCATTTTAACTGATTGTGTGTGCGTGTCTGTGTGTTCGTGTGCTCTCCTTGATTAAAGAGCCCCTTTAATCTCCGTCCCAAGGTCCCCCCCATAAGCATAACTACCCCTTGACTGTACAATAACTGTAACAGTGCTTTTTAATACCGAGTGATGGTAAGTAAAAATAACCTGCGTCTAATATCTTCAGATTAAATACATCTTTTAAAGTCAGGCTTTGGCCTGGCTTGACGCTTTAAGCCGTCCTCCCGTACATGGGCGCTCGTCATACACAGTGCAAGTACCTATAATCACAGTGCAAAAGCTATACTTAAAGATATTAAACGCAGCTGTGGAAAGCTTTGCAAATTGCATTTAAATGTTTGACCTGACCCGAGAGTCTTTTTGGCGCCCAGGACAAATAACTCTGCTTGATGAGTGCTTAACGACAGTGCCTCATCAAGCAAAGAAGAACCTGTTACATTAATCATGCTCTCTCTGTCAGGCCGAAAGCACCGCTGTAGTGCTGCCAGAGATATAGATTTAATTACCAGAAGGACCAGGAGTTGGAGTCTTACCTTTTAATGTGGCATGTTGATCCATCAGCGTTGTGATGGCGTGGCGATGTGTGCCGTTTTAATATTTTACCCACAATGTGTTGAAACAGATCAAAGAGACTGTGGGGAAATCAGACTGCTTATGTTTTATCTCTTTGTTAATTATTCTTCTAGGTTATTTCCTCCTGTATTTAGAGCAGTTTTTAATAGCTTCCATCTGAGGTTCTTTCCAATAAATGAAATTTTTAAAAAAAACAGAAGGGGAAGATGAAGAAGTGATAAATTAAGAGTAAAAGAGTATAAGACATAGAGAGAATATTTGGTTAATTAGATGAGGCGTAGAAAGGAGAAGGAGAAAAGCATGTGGAGAGATTTTGGCAGCAGTCCAGTCATCATGCTGAGTAAATGATTTGACTCTTTTATCAAATTGAGGGTTAAAGACTCAAGAGCATGACCACCGAGGAGAGCAGCACGAGCACACACACACACGCACACACACAGTGCTGTTCCGTAATAGCATCTTGACATCTCTGAATCAGGGGCCCTCGCACATGAAAACACACTGACTCGCACACATAGGTGGGGCAAAGCATGCTGGGCTTTCCCGAGAGCGACTGCAGCCCCACTGCGCGACTGGCAGCATCCCCCATTAAGTTCATCACACACAAACACACACAAGCCTGGACACTTTTATCTCGCTCTACATGTCACATACAGGGGAGGAGAGAGAGGAGACGGGACGAAGAGGAGGGTAAGAGGAAGATCTGACCACATGAACAGGAGGAGAGAAAGGGAAAGTAGGAGGAGAGAGAGAAGAAAAAGACACTTGAGCTAAAGCAGAAGTGTGGACAAGAAAAGGAAGATGAAAACAAGGCACAGGAGAGAGAAAGATGAGAAGGAAACAAAAGAAACAAGAAAAAATGGGGTCGTAGCCATGTAGTAGGAAGGATGAAGCAGAAAGATGCAGAATCCTAAATGAAGATTAAAAAGAATAAAGAAAGATCGAGAAGATGGGGAATTAGACATGGCAATGAATCTGAAAGAAGGACGTAGATGAAAAAAATGTTGAGGAAAGATGAAATGATTAAAGCAAAGATGAATAAAAGAAAAAAACACAATTAGAGGAGAAAACAAACTAAATGATAGAAGCGATGAAACAGAACTGAGGAAAATTATGAAATGGAGACAGTTTGGCTTGCTTTTTCAAAAGAGCGAGCCAAAACGTTTCCTTTGTTTGTTCTCCATCTGTGTCGGTGTTAACAAAACGAGCTTCAGCAGCTCAGTTAGTTAGATAGTTAGTTAGCTGGGGAATCAGCGAGTACTTAGGCCCCAATTATCCACTAAATCTGCCTCTCTCTCTAAATGAGATTATTGCCACACACAGAAGCTGTGGCTCCCATTGGGTTCCATTAACTTTGATTACTCCTCATTATTTACTTACAGCTCTGCCACTGTTATTGCATTCACTCACACACATTCAGAAAAAAAGGCCAGGGGAGGAGAGCAATGTAAACAAGGAGCCATACATGCAAAATGATACGCAAACACATGTAAAGACAGAGGAAGATGCATGTAATGAAAACAGAGAGTGTAGGTCATAAAGAGGTGTGAAAGATACATCATAGGAATGCAAAAGGGAATATGTGCAAAGACAAACGCTGCGGACGAGGAAGAAAGAATTAAAACGTGTATCAAAATTACTGTTTGCACTCCGTCAGAAACGGCCATGATCATTTCATTTTGTTGCACACATGCTGTTAGTACAGTTTTCATGGGATTAGCATCAAACCGAAGAAGACAGGGAAACTTAAGAGGAGGAAGAGTCAAGTGATGAACAATTATTATTCCCAGTACATGGAGGAAAAGATTAAGAAAGAGGAAATTAAACAAGTAAGTAGACTGCATCTACCTCTTCAAATTGATCCAAATCAGCATTGTTGTAACCAGGACTTTTTCAGATGTGCACTCTGAGTCTGACCAAAGGCAGACGATGAGCGTATGTGCTTGCACCTCAACTGGAACTGCACCTACAGCTTTCACTTCAGTTTGTTGATGTGTGCTGTGGTGGATTGATTTTCATAGTTCTTGTATCTGTGGTAGGAGCAGCAAACAGGTACTATAAGAGTGGGTTTAAGCATACCGTGAAGTTTTATAGTAACTGGATGTGAAGATGACCTGATGTTTTTTTTCAACCAATCCTAAAATTACAGAGGGGGAACCAAAAATAGAAAAACAAAATCACAGTTAATTTGATAAAAGATCTTTACAGATGGATTAGCCAATTTATCAGTTTTTTTTTTATAAAACTATTTTAAAAGCCATACATTATATTTTTCAGTGCTCAAACTGGCTCTGAACAGTATCATCAAAGCATGTCCTGCTGTTCTGAATTATGTTGGAAGACATGAAAAATAAATAAATAAATTAAACTACAGTGTTTTGTTATTAGAAGTGCTGGGGTTGTTGGTAATAAAATGAGAAGGCCTGTGTGGTGCACATCTTCATTTTGGACCACACTGGATTTCTCCAGATTACAAGTTAAATGCACTGTTTTTGATCCCTGTGGGATAAATGAATGGAGTGGTAAATGGAGTGGAAGAGAAGGGAGCTTATGCATGTTTTTATTTGTATTATTATCGTAATAACGTGACATCTTCTCCCTCCGTTTAATCTGATGTTCTGCCTAATAAAATGTCAGCTTTGAAAGCATAATTTTATATGCCTTTTTTCAGGATGAAAAGCAGAAATGGGAAAAACAGAAGAAATTGGGGACAGAGGCAGAGATAATCTTTCCTTCTTTGACAAAGGAGTGACACTTGTGTTTTTGAGGAGACCTTCACTCTACATAAGAGCCATTTATTAAAGAGAGGGAAGTTTGTCTGGTGAATGGAGAGCTGTTCAGCTGGTGTTTTGGGGCCATGCCCAGTGCTCACGGCACACACCACTCTAATGTCACACTCTGTGTTCACTGAGTTGCCAAGCAGGCCAAATCACAGAGGCACAAGTGTGTGTAAATGTATCTTGGCATGGCTGGGGAACATGTGTATGTGTGTGTTTGTGTTTAGACTATTACAACATCAGCCTCAAGGCGTCGCAGCTGTTTTGCCTCCAAACTTTCTGATAGCAAAAAGAGAGAAAACTATACGGAAAGCCAGAAGAGAAGAAGCAAAAAAGGGAAAAAAAGAGGAAAAGTAGGGAGAAAGTATGAACTCAGCTCTAAGGCCTAATTTCACCAACGTTCTCCCTCGCCTAATTGCAAAATCCCTCCGTCTCTCCTGCCGTCCCTGTCGTGCGACCCTGTGGTGCTGCAAGGTAAAAAAGAAGCCGGGTTCTAATTTCATTTTGGTTAGTCTTAGGACAACTCTTAGATGTTTAATTCTATCCCAATTTCATGTAATCAGGCGAAAGACTTCCCTAGAGGGAGGGCATCGTAGGCCAGGGCCGGGCATGTGCTATTTGCAAATGTAATTGGTTCACCTTTATTCTGCTCCCTCTGATGATCAGGCCGTCTTTTCTCTCACTCATTTATCCCTCATTATCTTCACATCCTCTTTTCTCTGTCCATCTTTTTCCGTAGACCGCTGTTCTCCTTTCCCTACCATCTCCTCCTTTTTCTATCCCTCCAATCCCCAGCCTCCACCTCCACCCATCCCCTCCCCTCTAGGCGAAACCATTGTGGTTGTTATTGTGATTTCATAATTTTTTTCTCTCTCTTTCTCATCCCCGCCTCTGCAGCCTCTGGACATTGACTACAAAATCCATTATCATTTGTATATTTTAATTATGCAAATGAGGATAGCTCAGCTGGCCTGTTGGAGGCTGCAGGGGAGAAACCAGGAACTCCATTGCGGGTGATTACAATTCATCCGCTCGTCTCGCTTTAATTGTAACAAGCTAATTACCTTGTTTCCATTTAGTCTGAACAATGCCAAAAAGAAAAGGGAGCAGTGATAGCTCTGCCTAACTTCCATTGTGAATCTCGCTGACAGGTATGGAAAGATGGGAGGGGATGGAGTGAAAGAGACAGAAGGGAAGGAGGATGGAGCACAATAGTTTGTGAACTTTGTTCACTGCAGGTGTTCATATGTTGTAACAAGTGGAGTTTGGTCATTTTTCTGTTCATTTGTTTATTTTCAGTCCATCCATGTACAAAAATGGCACATTTGGAGAAGAAAAAAAAGGTGAAACAGATATGAAGCACTTAAATAATATTGTACAAATGATGTTATTAACAATCAACTTATTTATTATTGCATATCTGTTTCCTCAGACAACATTGTTCTTTCACTCCAAGGAAATCTTTATGTACACTTATATAGGTATGTGAATGGAGACTTTAATCACTTAAATGAAAAATATACTACTCTTTTTTTCACCAGAAAACATGTTGGATCTGTCCTCAGTGGTTAGTGTTGTTGTCTCACAGCTTGAAGGTTCCTGATTCAAATCCTGGCTGCAGCTTTTTTTTTTTTTTTTTTGAGGGGGGAATTTTGCATGTTCTCCCCATGCTTGCATGGATGTTTCAAGTTACATTTTGTTTTCCTTTCACAACACAAAAATATTCATGTTAGCATAGTTGATAATATTACATTTGACCTTATAAGTCAGTGTGAGCATGTGTGGTTGTTTGCCTATATAAGGCCCTGTGTTGGACAGGTGATCTGTTCAAGATGCACCCCCAGCCTTTCTTCTGAAGACAGCGGGGATAGGGTCTTACAGACACCCTGTGACCTTGAATAAAATGAAGGAGGCAGAGACAGGTACAAAATATTATTACACAGTTCATGGCTACAAATTGTGTGAGTTGTGAAGGCACAGCACCATTTCATGAATTTTTGTAATGAACAGACCTTATCATGTACATTTCTTCTAACCCTAATACTGTGTTTTTGACTGAAAATATCAAAACATAAACAGTTCAAAGAAGGAGTGAAGTCTCAAACTAGAAATCTCTTGTATCTAGGGCCACAGATTAGCACGCTGTGTAATGCCCATCTTTCTCCTTACAGAAGTTGGAAAAACTGAGTTCTAGCAAGAGGAAAGTAGGTGTCAAGACATTTAGAATGGCAACATGCTGCAATTGAAAGTTGAGTGGCCTCTTTAATGAAAACAGAGTAAACAAAAAAAAAGTGGTTTTAATTTTTGAGTTTATAGTGTAACAGTAATTCTTTCTCTATAGACCAACTATTTCACATTCTGTGGAGATTGAGATGGGTATACTCACCCTTTTGGGTTGTAATCTTGATCTTCCCAAAAGTAGTCCCTAATGTGGTTAACTAAAAAAGTAAACAATAGGAAGCTAAAGAAAAAAAAACACTCCCCTCATAAAGAACAAAGGAGATCATCCTGGATTTCCACAGATTTATGATCCCTCTGTAAGACCGAGTTTGCCTTTCTGCCCGTGGTACTTAGTCTTGTGTTCAGGCTACTCTGAAGTTTCTCACTGAAATGAGTCCAGGGCTTCTGGGGATCAAGACCGGGCCTCAGCTGAACAAGATCTCATTATCTCTTCCTCATAGACCCATGTGCACGCATATAAAATTGCATACTGTGCAAAGACATACACACAAATGTGTGTTCACACATGCACATCCCTTGTCATGCCACAGTAAGCCACATGTCACAAGGAGGGACCCTGAATGTATGTCAATGTGAACAAGACTCTGGAGTTCATTGCAGATTTACAGGGGATAAAATATACTATTTCTTACAGGAGCTCAGAGGGCCTGGATTGTTTGCACATGCCTGTAGTGTCTCATCTCTTTCTTCTTTAATGTTTGATATTTCTGTCATATTCTCCTTTATAAGCACAATTACACCGAGTCGTGCATACTCAGTATTGAATCACTAAACACAGGCATCTATTCATAATATAATCATCATTATGTACTCTTAAATATATACTTCCCCTGTCTTTGCTATTCAGGCTGGCAAACTCCTCTTACCAAGTGTCATTTTCTCCATGCCTACCTACTTTGTGTTGCCATCTGGGAGAGACTTGAAAGGTATTTGAAACTGTCTTCCTTAATCATTTCCCGGATCCCGTAGGACACTTTGTGACATAAAGGAGGTGGAACAAGGAGGGAGGAAGTGATGTCACACATCAGTCAAGTTGTCTCTGAGGGTTCCAGAGGACAATCACTGACACAAAAGATTATAATAATACAAATACCACCACTACTATTACTACTACTACTACTGCTACTACTACTACTAATAATAATAATAATAGTAATAATAATAATAATAATAATAATAATAACAATACTTTGTAAAGCTTTGTTAGACTATAAATATCTGAACAGGTGGTGTTCTAAAAAAATTGGGCTCTAAAATCTAAAGTTTCAAGTGTCAGATCATAAATTAATATTTTAGTTTTCTAAATCTTAGGTGTTAAAGTGTGTTGGCTTCTGTAATTTGAGACCAATGAAAAAATCTTGAGGAACATTTGACTGCTGGCTGCATTGTGCTGCTAAAGCAGTTGATGTACTAGACACCCTTGAAGCCATATCTCTTTAGTTTCATTCTGATGCATATGGCAATGAGTAGTCACATAAGGAATATGAACCCAAGAGTCTGGTGTTTCTTTCAAATACCCTAAAAGTGTTCTTTTATCGGGTTAAAAACTTTGGGTGCTTTATGTCACATTTGATTGCCTATTTCCCCTGTTAACAATACACACTGTCTCTGTCCATGGTGCTGAAATAAGAAGGCCAAATATTGTAGTCTTTTATTTTAGTGATAAGCAGGATATTTATGGTAAACCCAATGCAACTTTTAATGTACCAACTTTGATTACCAGAAGCACTGATTTTTTTTATGATCTTTTCAATCTAAATTTAAGTATGTTTTACATTACAGTGGAAAAAAATCTTAACACTTGAGGACAGAAAATCAGATATTTTAAATCAACATTTTAAAACTCCATAAACTTAATCCTTGAGAGCAAAAAAAGCACCTGGAGATATATTTATAAGATATCCATATAAAGGCTGACATGCAGATAACTGAAGCAAGTGTATCATGAATTGTACTGAATTGAATGGAAATAAACTGAACTGAAATTAAATTAAACCAAACTGAACAAATGGAACTAAATGAATGTGAATGAATAGGAATGGAGTCTTTTCAAGTTTCTCTGTGAAGTTCTTTGAGATTTCTTTTTTCATTTATTGTTACTACACAAATAAAACTCAAGCAAGATGAATTAATTTAACATGATACACATTTTGTTCTGTGGTATTTGTATAATGTGGACACAATAATATGGCTATATATATATATATATCTGCATACACACACACAAGTGACCAATTTAATGTCTGAGTTAAATATGAAGTCATCACCGCTAACTCATCCAGTGAGATGAGTGACTTGATGCCTATTTGACCTACATGAAGAGCATTACTGTAAAAACCATATGTGTTCCTTCTACTTCAGAGCTCATGTTTTTAAAATCTCTGTCACGGGTGAATGATAGGATCCAAACGCGGATGACAGTAGTGAGGTAAGGAAGTAGTTTTATTGTTGATTTTCCC
>JAOWBL010000004.1:12088876-12102050 GCA_028564865.1 Zenarchopterus dispar
GGGAGGGAGAGAGGGGGAGAGAGGGAGAGAGAGAGAGAGAGAGAGAGAGAGAGAGAGAGAGAGAGAGGAGGATTAGGAGTGAGCGTGCTGTCTCTGAAAAGGGAATAAAGCCGGCGCGAGCTCCGCAGTTTACTCACATCTAACGAGCGGGCTCACTTCACAGCAGAACAAGAGAGCCGGTACCGAGTCCGCGTGAGCTCCGGATATAAAGAAGTGTGTTTACGTGAGAAAGAGAGAGAAAATGAGTCTTTTTAAAGCGTTTAGGACAAACCGATTTGCGTTGTGAAGTAAAAACCTTTCTTCGAGGCGTTTTGGAGTTATTCCCAAAAAGTCGGAGGTAAGGACTGTTCGTTTCATTATTTCTGCACGACATTAACAAAGGAGCGGAAAACTTGGTTTTAGATAAGATTTTTAAAATAGAAAAAAAAAACGACGATAGATGTGTGTTATTTCTCTTAGGAACAATGTTAGGGATTGTAAAAATAACTATTATTATTATTATTAGTAGTAGTAGTATTATTATTACTGTTGTTGTTGTAATTCTTGTTGTAATTATTATTGTTGTTGTTATTGTTCCGACTTGATCTTTGAAAAAAAAAGTGTTTAGTCAACCTTTAATAGAGTTAAACTTGACGCCTAACTGCAGTGCGGTAAAACAATTTTGCTACAAGTACAGACATAAAACCATTTAATGCGTGGTTCCTTTAATATTCGTTCATAAAAGAGCGCTTTTTAAAAAATCGAATTTGTACTTTTATTTTCTACAATTTTATAGGTCATCAAAAAGAAAAGAGCTATGTATAAATATTTGTCAGTAACACCGACCTGAGCTCAAACAAATTCAAAGCAGTTTCACTGTTTTAGAAGTTCCTCTTAGAGATTATTATTTATTCATTCATCTATTTATTTATTTTAACTACTGTAGTTCTGTATGTGAAACTAAAGTCAGTTTTCAAACAGGCCTTGTTGATTCACAAATATCCATTTTGTCCTTTCAATTCTCAATATTCTCTCGTATAATTATGCAATATTAATATTATCATTGTACAAACAAAAAGAGTTTTTAAAAATAAAGGATAATTTATGTCATATCTCGTGGGGATGAGACTAAATTGTGTTATTAAAATGACTATACTCATCTTCAAAAATCTCCATGTAATTGGTCACTAGTGCGATAAATTGTTTTTAAAATTTTTTTTAATATATAAAATTTGATTAACATTAATCTTAAGATACACATTTTTAAAATTCATTTGTGCTGAAGCCCATATATCTGAAAACATGTTGGAAAACATTTTACCTGTAAAGTAACAATGATTTTAGAAATGTTTGAATTTTTTCTCACCAGCTGAAAACATGCAGTTTTTTATAGTTATAAATGGATAATTTAATCAAACTAAAATTATGTAAAGGCATTTTTATATTTGAGATATATTAACTGATTCTGTTTCCTTCATCAGTGCATTTGAAATTTAGATAATTTAATTTAAGATTTAAAAAAATAATTCAGTTTACTCTTGATCACACGTTGAAGTTTGGAAGTAAATAACAGAAAATTTATGATTCTCTTTTCTAGTCCAGGTTATAATTTAACTTTACCTTTTATATTATATCAATATAGCTCAGTGATCCAAACAACAAGAACCACAATTAGAAGCAAATAAAAATTAATAAAAATATTGTGACATCTTGTAGATAAAATAAATATTAGTCCAAAAATTATTTAATTAAAACAGACGTTTTTCAACAAAATGATGAATCTTGATTTTTTTAAATCTATGATCATCTGTATATCCTTTCTTTTAATTCTCTGTATCTTTTGTTCCTTTTTTCCTTCTTTTATTCTTCCTTTTTTAATTTGAACAAATCTGACATGTTTTGAGCGTCTCATTAAAACATTTGTGTGACAAAATCTGGGTATATTGTAAAAAGTCAGCTTTTTTAGGTGTATTTAAAATTTATCAAGAGCTTTTTTTCTAATTGTGAAACTATCCTCTTATGTTGGTTTTCTTCCTTTGTTTCCCAACAGGTTGTTCCCTATTTGTTTTACTTCAGTAATGGACAAGACTCATCTTTCAAGCTCTAATGAGTTAATAATGACAAGCTCAACAGGACCTTATCAACAGGAGCCTCTTACTCCACCCAGGCCCTCACATCTCCATTCCTCATCCTCTTCTTTATCCTCACCCTCTCCATCCTCCTCCTCGCCCCTTAAACCCAACCAGGTCGGGCAGGTTATTCTGTACGGAGTTCCAATTGTCTCACTCGTCATTGATAACAATGAGAGACTGTGTTTGGCGCAGATTTCTAATACCCTCCTCAAGAACTACAGTTATAATGAGATTCATAATCGTCGTGTGGCACTAGGCATCACCTGTGTCCAGTGCACTCCGGTTCAGCTGGAAATACTCCGTAGGGCTGGTGCCATGCCCATCTCATCCCGCCGCTGCGGCATGATCACGAAGCGTGAAGCCGAGCGCCTGTGCAAGTCCTTCCTGGGAGAGAACAGTCCGCCAAAACTGCCCGACAACTTTGCTTTCGATGTTACACATGAATGCGCCTGGGGTTGCCGTGGTAACTTCATACCAGCTCGGTATAACAGCTCCAGGGCCAAATGCATCAAGTGCTCCTTCTGCAACATGTACTTCTCCCCAAACAAGTTTATTTTTCACTCCCACCGCACACCAGACGCCAAGTACACCCAGCCCGATGCAGCCAATTTTAACTCTTGGCGACGACACCTCAAACTTAGTGACAAACACCCCCCTGAAGAGTTGATCTATGCATGGGAAGATGTCAAAGCTATGTTCAATGGAGGAAGTCGAAAGAGAGCACTGCCCTCTTCGGCTCAGTGTTCCTCCATGGGTGCTATGAAAACTCTCCCAGGTTCAGTGGTGCCTCACATAATGGGACCTGAGCTGGGTCCTCAGAAAAGGGCCCGCTTTGAGGACGAGGATGATCTAGATGGAGGGAGTCTTTCTCCACGCAAGACACCACGCAGCTACCCTGTCATCCCTGTCCCAAGCAAAGGCTTCGGCATGCTGCAGAAGTTCCCTCCCACATCTCTCTTTCCTTCTCCTTATCCCTTTCCAGCGTTTAGCCTCTGCCAGCAGAAAAAAGAAGACAGCGAGGTTTCAGTTGGGCAGAAGGGAGCAGGGTTGTCAGGTCTGTTGTGGCCTGGCCGTAAGGACACTTTTTATCCTCCTTTCTGTATGTTTTGGCCACCAAGAGCAGCAGGAGGAATTCCTGTCCCCACCTACCTCCAGCCACAGCCCAGCACCCTCTCCTCCTTGACTGACAACCCTTCTCTCCGCCAGGCCTTTCTGGATCTCTCAGACCCCGCTGAATCTGGAGCTGTAAATGGCAATGGGAACAGTGTCAGCACAAGCATGGCCCCCAGCAGCGGGACCGCCACATCTAGAACAGGTCTCTTTGACCCAGAGTGCACGACAGTTACACCTGACCTTCGTCCTGTGACATCTGAGGGTTGGCTCAAACTGTTGGACAACCCAACCCTCCAAACAAGAAAGCCGAGCTACAGCTCCGCCTTTCGCCCAGTTGTAAAGGACGCAGAGAGCATCGCTAAGCTCCACGGCAACAGTGGAGGAGTCACAGGGGCAACAGATGAAGACTTTGAAGCCGTGGTTGCTGGATCCGACCAACATCAGCGACTGTCGCCAACCAGCAGTTGTAGTTACGGAAGTGAAAGCGGAGGCGACGGAGAAGCAGAGGGAGGAGAGAGCGAAGAGGAGGGCGAAGTGGATGTGGAGTCCTCAAAACAGGAGGAGGAGGAGGAAGAGGAGGGGAATTTCACAAATAGGCCTCCACAGACTCAAACCAGCCTGTATCTTCCTGCTCTGAGTGACAGCACTGGAGAGGAGAGGGGGAAGGAGAGAGGGAATGGTGTAGTGTATCCCAGCATCTCCCCTCAGTCCTCCTCGAATCCCACCCTACAGGAATCGCCAAGCTTACCTGCCTCTCCTCGGGCCAGCCTGCCTCTCGCCAGCTCTACCCCACCTCACCGAGAAGACACAGCTTACAAAAACGTAAATATCCCCAAAGGCCACTTTAGCTAATTATTATTTAAATGGGGCTACAGTCAGGCAGTGCTGTGATCTGCATAAGCAGATTGATAGGCTGGTTTCTCCCTGCAGAAATTGAAACAGTCACCCCACTCTGATCCCAGCTAATAGGACCAGACGTGGATTGTTTAAAGGCCACAATGTGTTTGTTCGCTCCCTGTCACCCCAACCTGTTAGGACAACGCTAATCTTTAACCTTTTGACTCCCACATTAACCAGGCTCCTGGCAGGAGGTAGAAGTGCCAAAGACACAAAGAGGGGGGAAGCATAAAATCCAAATCAAGTTTAATGCTTTAAAATTGTTTTTTTTAATTAAAAAAAATCACTACCCAAGGATAAGCCTTAAAAACTTAAATTAGTCTAAAGAAGCCCATGTTGACTGTAAAGACATAATCACATCTGCTTTGTTATATATACCTTTACATTAATGTTAAGGCATGTAAATTAAATACTAAATTAAATACAATTATTTATGTTTAACAGGTTCCAAAAAACAGAGACGAAGGACTTCCTGCATATGCGACCAAAGACACTTCCAGCGTTTCTGGTGAGAACTGATATTTAAATTGTTTTAATGTTCTGCTTAAAAAAAGCAAAAATTCAATTGCGGAGTATTTAAAAATGTAAACCATCAAAAATGCAAATTAGTTATCTCAGTTTAACTGCAAATTGTTTGAACAAGACAGAAAAGGCAGTTCCTCTATTTTGTCATATATAATTTACAAAAAATATCTCTTGTTCTGCTGTTTAGATGTTTTATTTGTCATATCTTAAACCCTGGAGTTGTTTTTACATCTTCGGCTGTTTCAACTGTTTTTTTTTTTCTTTTCATTGTTTATCTAATAGTATCAGACACTATTTCTGCAAACTGTTACACACTATCTGGTTCATCAAATGTCTGAGTCTGTTGTATTATAGCATCTTTGTTTCATTTATTGTCTGAGTGAGTGCTTTTATAGTGTCCCTGTGTCCCTGCAAGGCTCGGATTCCTGCGACGTTTCATTTGCTCCCCTCATCGCCCAATCTGACCCTTTAGCTGAAGAAAATGTCTTGTGTATGCGTGTGTTTTTTGTTGCACTTTCTTCACAAACACACTTGTGTACACTTTCAAATGCACACGCACAAAGAAGACACACACTATGCGTACACTTAATTATCTCCGTGTGTCCGGATAACCAGCTCAGCCAATGGGCCTTACTGAATCTCCTTTCCTGTCTCTCTCCGTCTCTCTGTCTCATTTTCTCCCAGATGAAAACAAAGAGCAGAGTAGTTTCTTTGTGCCCGAGAGTGAGACATCAGCACCGGACTACTGGAGGGAGAGTTCAGGTAAATACGCACAAACAAGTTTTTCTTTTGCACAAGTGGTTGAAGAGCAGCTGCTATCAGATGAAAAAGTAGTGTTTGGTAAAAGTAGAATTATTGGTGCTGTCATTCTTAAATTAATTTCAGCATTTGCTTTTATTCCAATTTGAACCTCAGATTACAGCGTAAATCTCAAGTCATCACCAACCCCCGTGAAACCATGAGAAAATACTTCAGAAGGAAATAAGAGCATCCATTAAGCTAATAATGCTGATCGAAACTCTCATATTGATGTTCAAAGATTACAATGACATTTGTTCTTATCACACAAATTGCATTTATGATACTTAACACACTGAGAGAAAGCTCTTCAGTCTTCTGTATTACACCCCCCATCCACTTTTTCTCTCACATGGGGAGTTAAAGGGACTCACATAAATACACACAGATATGAAGCAGCAGTGGAAAGCTGCTTGTGCTGCCACTCTGCCATGGCAGCAGCGTTGTCACCAGGACTGTTACTCTTAGGGGGGCCGTTATAGTTCAACAAGAAAACATCAGCTCAGAGATAAGCAGCGTGCTGGCAATCTCCATCCTAAACCCATATCTCCGCCAGCATAATTGCCTTTTTTTCCCCTTTCTCAGCGCAAAAACACCCTTTGCCGTTTGAAAATGATCACAGCTTATTGCCTTTTTATATGTGTCAGGAAGACATTAAAAGTGCTTTATGACATCTGTGCCAACATTTATATCTAACCCCCCTCACCACCCGATTCCCTCAACCCCTACACACACAGACACCGTAATGATCCCTGCACATAATGTATAATGTATTTCGAAAAATTACACGAAACAAATTAAATGAAACCACCTTTCCCCTGATTGCCAAATGTCTCCCTGGGCGGTGGGAAGCTCTACGTGATTAGAAGGCCTGATTCCTCTGAGTCCTACCACCCCCCTCCACTGTCTTTAAACTCTCCCTCTGTTTCTAGGGAGAAAAAATAATCTAATTTTCCATTTATGTAATGCAAACCGCCTTGGCTTTGACTATTCACGGTTAATTGACTGTCAAACGAGGTTGTTATCCTCGGGCACTGTCTGCAAATTTGCTTGTCAAATGAGACAGAGAGAGGAGAGGAAAGGAGGAGAGGAGAGGAAAGAAGTATGAGGAGGCTGAAGGAGCCAGGACACAAAATGACTGGGGGAGAATGTACATGTCGGTGGTGCTGAATTGGTTCATTTAAGGCAGCAAATGCCTCATTTTCACAATTCAGACAGTAGTGCAAACACATACGTGCATGACAATGTATATGCTCTCAAAAGCTGAAATTTGAGAACACGGTCAGATGGAGATTCATTATGTGAAGCAATGAGTCTAAAGTTTAAATTATAGTTTTATTTAATATGTACCTATGAAAGTACTGTTTAAAAAAATCATGTGAAATTCATACTACAGCTTACCACATTCTCTGATGCTGGACACAACAATTTACTTGACAAAAAAATAACTTTGCTGGCATTGTAATGCAACAGTTGTCAGCACCTGTGTTTCTTTTTGCATCACAGTCTTTGGACTGTTTATTTTTTAACTCTTACTCTTATTTCAACTGTAAAAGCTTCTTGATTGTATACTCCAGCCTATGTGATCTGATCTGACAGCAAGAACACGCTGAATACGATAAGCAGGGACGGCAGGGAGAGCGCCATTCTCCAGTGTACAAACATACAGCGACACCTAGAGGTCAATAAGTGAACGACAAAACTTTACTAATTAGACAAACGAGAACGAGGCAACAGAGCAGAGATGTACTGTAAATACACACAGATTGAGAGGAAATTAGTGGATGAATACAGATTGGGAGTCTGAGACTCACATATTTCTTGCATGCATAATTTTTATTGTCTGATTTTGCAAAAAGAAATAACTACTCTCAGATGTAACATAAAAATGTACCATTTAATGACACCTAAATAAAATGTATAAATTAAGTCATATGTGATTATGAAATGTCATTTTCCTTAATTTTTTTTTAAGATTGATAACTCAATAATCAATGTACAGTCTATCTAAAGAGCTTTACTCCCACAAATTTGTTCCCAGCTGATTAAATTTACTTTTGTCCAAAAACGAATTAGTTTTTGAAAGCTCCTGTCTCTATATCCCCACTTTTGTAAATTTATTTCAGGCTTTCATTTGCATTAAGTGTACGAATGCTCTTCCTCAGTATTACTCTGTGCCCACACTATTGTTTGATCTTACTTAAAATGGGCACTTAAAGACCTGTGCCTGCTAATTCTCATTGGACCTGCAGTGCTGCTTTTACCTGGTTCAGTTATGATTTATTGTGGTTATAAGAAGTCACCCTTATCATTTTGATATGTTTATGCAAGTGGCAGTCGGTTTAAATTTTTTTAAATATTTTTTTACATTGTTTTCTATGAATCAAATGTGTTTTTTATCTTTTGATGATATTTTCTCATCTTCCTTGTGAACTGTCTATCTTTGTCTTCAGGTGATCAGTGCAGAGGTGCTACGTCCCCTGTACCACTAAAGAAGGATGTTGAAAACATGGAGAAAGGTGAAGTTTGTTTGATCCCTGTGTCTTTGTTGTTTACACTCGAAAGATTTTGTTACTGCAGAAGGATAGCATACATTGGTTTCTCCTTCATTCTCCACCCTGTTTTTATTTATTTGTTACAATTTTTTTTCTCCTACTTCTTGTCCTTCTGTAGAAGAGCTCCAGAAAGTTCTGCTGGAGCAGATTGACTTCAGGAGACGACTGGAACAAGAGTTTCATGCTCTGAAGGGCACCTCACCTTTTCCAGTTTTCCGTAAGTCTTTTATTTTGCTCTCAAACCAATCTCCTGTTTCCATACTCTAAAAGAGCTACCTCTCCTGTTTTAATGTCTCAGACTTTCATAATGCCCTCTGTTCCTGTGTCTCATCACATCATATTATGCTCTGACTAATCCATTGCTTTTGCATTAATTTCAGATAATTTTCAAGATCAGATGAAACGAGAGCTCGCCTACAGAGAGGAAATGGTCCAGCAGTTACAGATGGTAAGAATGCTAAATAATACTCTACAACAAATGCTGAAGATTTATAAATGAAAAATGTTAACATTTGTAATTGATCAATGAATGTAAACGTAGCCTCACAGACTGCTTACAGAAGTTTCCTTTGTATGGTTTTAAGAGAATATTATGAACCACTAAATGGGAAAATAAATAACAAGAATACATGGATGAGTGTGACTATGTTAACTCAAATATCACTATTATGAAAATCAAAGTTATGGCTTAAAACCAAAGCAGAAATCAAAGTAGCAGGACACAACTGGACACGGATGTTGTTGCTTATTTGTCCATCAAAAGACGGAGCCAATCATCTAGTTTGTCTTTCATGGATGAGAAGTTCCTCTGCAGCCATCTGAGCGTTTCCGTCGACATCAATCACTGGAGCAGCTGGCAGACAGGCTGACAGACGTTGTTTGTCTTTGCATTCTGACGCATGCAACAACTGTACTCGCTTGTATGCACATGGTGGCAAACCGTGAATGTGCACTAAAATACACACACTAGAGAACACTACATTTCCGTAACCACAAAGACAAACCACTAAGTTGGCTTTTAAGCTCATTTGCACGCACGTATGTGCACACCAGAGTGCACATATGCACGTACAAGTTGACTAATGTGTCTAGGACCAGCATATGGATCTGTCTAAGAGTAATGGCACATTAATTTAGCAGATATTCAAATGAATCTCCCAAAAAAATGTTTAATTCATGCTGCTGTAGGATTTTAAGAACTTTCTGATGAGACTTTGTTAGATCTGATGAAATCTTGATGTATTTTTTCTTGTTTCTTTCTTGACAATAAAATAAAGTACACTTTTTAAATATTTGTGAATGTGTGTCATATGAACCTTCAGTTTATTTGTCTAAATCATTTCACTTTTATCTTTGTCTTTCAGATACCCTACGCAAACATAATGAGAAAAGAAAAAATCAGTTCTCATTTCAGCAAATAGCTAAAAAGGTTAGTGTGCCGCAAATAAAATCATGAGTATCTACAAAATAAAATGTAATGTATTCCTAAAGTTAATTGTTCAGATAATAATAGTAATAGAGAAACACAGTTATTCACTAACATTTGACTTGTCTGTGGGTTAAAATGTGTTAATTTTTGTTTCAGAAAATATGAAACTAATGTCACACTAATGTTTATGTCCTTTTTTAAAATTGTCTTTATAGGCTGGATCTATAAAATCAAGAGCTGGAAGCTGTTTGGACTTTTGAAAAAAAAATCCACAGGAAATGTACGTGAAAACACCAATCGAAAGGAATGTGACACTATTATATACATACACATTTCCTATTTGCCTCCTCTTTTCATAGTCCTGCACAAATCTGTTTGTTGACAACTCATCCGGACTACTCCATAAAGCTATGGATGCACTAGTACAAGATTCCTCATTATTTCATTAGCTTTGGTCAAGTTTCTTTTTCAAACTGACTGAACTAAAAGCAGCTCACACAAGCTAGTGACATTAGGAAGAAATGAAGAAAGTCCCGCCAGAATCTAAGCTTAATCCAAGCAGGACTAAAGCAAAGCAGGCATTTACCCTTTGTGGACCTCCCAGGGTTGCTGAGGCCTGGCTGGAAGGCAGCTGTAGATGTCAGGAAGCAATCATCAAGAAGTTATAACTGCAGGAAAGCTGGATGTTGTTATATGTGGCTCTGACTGCTGTTGGCCCAAACAAGACTGCTGTTGCATTGGTATTAAGACGCAGCAAATCAGAAGAGAAATGACTTTTATTTGTTATCAGCATTTGATCCCAAAGAGATTCTTTTCTTCCCATGAAGCTGTGACCCTTCGCTGTTTACATAAATCATCATCAACAAAATTTACACAGGAGCTCCAACTGTTAGATCATCACTGCAGAAATATTGAAGCTGAAGAACATACAAAAGAACACAATAGCACAGGCACACTTGATGATTAGGAACGTAAACCTAATCATGCACTGATAACAGTGTTAATCCTGGATCATTTCATACATACAGGGGTACACACTGGCAACACAGTACAGTACTTATGATTTTTAAAAAATTTAAAAAAAAATGTTTTTGGATGTACTAAAAGCGATAGTATTATATTCACAGCAGATGTTGCAGCATTTTCAGTGCATCTCATCTGATTATACATATTTAACATTTTATTTAAGTTGGGAAAGATATCCTAAAACAAACATTTGTGTTTCATTAACTGTTACCTCAACTTGTATTAAGCAGAGCAGCTGGGATTTTGTTAAAAGGAACACTGAAGGGATTTTCTAGTTGTAACAATCCTCAATATTCACCTGATCTACAGGTGATACTGCTGATATCAGCTGATGGATGGTGAACAGACAAAAAGACTTAACTTGTGTTCCCTCCAAAAGACTGCAAGGCCAAACGAGGAACAAAAGACTACAGTTTGTCAGCATTGTGTATCTATATGTAAATGATGTCACTTGACTGTACAAAATGTCATACATAAGAATAATGGAGATTACAGTCACTCTATATGTGTTTGTTTATTATTTGAGTATCAAACCTTGAGGTCCTGATTGTGAAAATACTATTTATTGTAATGTTAAAAGAAAAAGAAAGAGAGCTGACAATGATGATGATGCAGTTAAGTGTATTTCAAAAAAGAATTCAATGACATCTCTCTCACCTTGTTTATAGAACGAATGATTGAAGTTGTTGTCTATTGATAAGAGGTTGCCATTACAAACTGTTAATGCAGATGTATTTCAAAATGTTCTTGTTTCTCTACTATTTATGTGTAAATTAAAAGTCTATACAAAAGAAAAACTGTGGTTTATGTTACTTTTCTTGCTTTCTAGTTGCTCTGAGTTGTTTTCAGAGCAACTAATTTCTGGTTAATATCAAAGTCTTAGTTTATTTATTTTAAAAATGTCTTTGTATGACATAAATGCATATAATGTACTTAAAATCTAAGTGAGAGTTACATTTAGGATACAATCATAATTTCAGATGACAGAACATGCCCCAAATAGCAGATGCTATCTTGGCCATTTTCTGTTTGCTGATATAATCCTAATCTGGGCTACATTTGGCACTTATATCTCAGTTATGGCACTGGCAAGTGGTATGGACCAAATGTGGCCCAAAGGTTGGGAACTGTGCCAAACTTGGGTTATGTCATGTGACATTGGCAGGGCTAGAGATGGCCCAAATGTCATTAAATGGCTTTAAAATGACTGTTTTAAGCATCAGACTTGCCCCAGAGATCTCAAGAAAATGCAGGAAAATGTCTACAGTCAGTCAAAACTAAATGTGGACCAAAGAAAAGTATCCTGGTACAGATGTGGGCCATGTTTGCTAGACATGCACGACTATACTAGTGAGCAAGCTTAATATACGCACCAAAGAAAAACAAGATAAGAATATTGAGAAAATGTCTTTTTAAATTGAATACAATAACATAGGTGTTTGTGAGTTCGTTACTTTCTTTCATTAATGTTCGTAAACATTTTATTCCCTTCTCACTCCTAAAACTGAACGGGTACTCACGCCTAATACTGAACGGGTTACATTGGACTACAAGTTCCATCGTTTTCTTCGCGACACTACGACCTTCACGGCTCCTTTACGGCAGTGGTGACGGAGAACGAAGAGAGAAGAAGAAGAAGCAGCTGCCAACATGGCGTTTACTCTCTATTCTCTCATCCAGACTGCTATTTTGTGCACAAATGCGGTCGCTGTGTTGCATGAGGAGCGGTTTCTCAGCAAGAGTAAGTACACCGACACATCTGTCATTTGTAGTGAAACAACGCTAGGTAACATTGAAATTAGCATTAAATCAGCTGCTAGTTTGGCAACTATCAGCTGGCTGCTCATCACTGTCTGTACTTTAAATGGGGTGGCTTGTAGATATTTACAAAAATGGGCTGCATATATTTTTAAATACTATTATATTTCAACTGTAATCTTCTGTCTTCTTTTCCCTCTCCCTTTTATTCTATATCTGTTTCTCCAGTGGGTTGGGGCGTTGACCAAGGAGTTGGAGGTTTTGGTGATGATCCAGGAGTCAAAGCTCAGATACTCAACCTCATCCGTTCAGTTCGGACCGTCATGAGAGGTTAGAAAGACTATGAACTGAACATCAGGCATGCATAAATGTTTTGATGTGCACTGTATTATCAGACGTTTGTGCCACAAACACATGTGTATGTGCTCTTAAAATGTACTTAACCATAAAAACTAGTCTTAACATAAGCTTTTCCTTTCCTTCGTTGTTGTTTTTACAGTGCCCTTAATAATAGTAAACACGGCCTGCATCATCCTGCTGTTGCTGTTTGGTTGATGGCTGGCCTTTGGTCCACTGATCCGCTGATCCAGAGAAAATGTGCCAAGGAACAACCGCACACGTGTACAGAGCAGCTTCGGGTTTAGAGATTTTCATCATTGTTTGCCAACAGCAAAAAGGACATGCTTTTTTTTTTCTTTATGTATCTGCCATTTGCAGCAAAAGAACAATAAATAAGAATCTGCCTCCCAACTGCAGATGCAAAGACAAGAAGAGTTGACCAACTTACCAGACAAAAACATAGACGTTTTCACCTGCACAGAAATGCCTACATTTATTTTGTTTTCTTAATATCGTCAAGAACCTTTGTGCCGCACAGATCACATGTACACTGCTCAAAAAAATAAAGGGAACACTTAAACAACACAATGTAACTCCAAGTCAACCACACTTCTGTGAAATCG
>JAOWBL010000004.1:12102150-12113437 GCA_028564865.1 Zenarchopterus dispar
GCTTTTAAAAAGAAGTCATTAATTAAACATGGCTGTTTCAGGCAGATGGGAGAGGTGGAGATGCAATCAATGGCTGGCGGGATAATTAATGTTATACTGAGAAAAATAGAGAAAAAAAGGAAAAAGGTTATACTGAGAAGGTGGGGTAAATGCCTCATATGCTGCATAAAGTGTAGATAATTTAATTATGAACGTAAAATATGCATATGGTGTGTCATCTTTATAGCCGCATGGACAACTTAATGTTTATATTATATTTGTGCACGTCAGCTCGTCTGTGCCATTTCAACAAGAAAAGTGCACTGCTCATGGTGACACACATATTTATAATACTAGAAAAGGCAACATGAACAATGTTGTCAATAGTTTAAGTTAAGTTTGAACAATTATTTTGTTAAATGTTGTTCCAACCCTGTCAGAAACAAATCCAGATCTACTGTAATCAGATGATTGTTATAATAAATTGGTGTAAAAAAACTCAGAATCAATTTTTTTTTCATAGCAGTGGATAAGAATGAAATAATTGAGATTGCAGACAAATTCGAATGTAAAACATCTACGGATTGCAATGATGTAAAGAAACAAAACAAAAAACAATTAAAGATATTTGAATCTTTATCCCACATTTGTATTTTATCACTTCCAACTGGTAAATTTACAAAAAAAATTAAAATAGTCGTACTGCTGTAACACCATTTCACACATTCTCGCCCTTTTTCTTTTCTTCCACTATTTGCCAAAGTCTTAGAAAAACTATTTATTAATAGACTAAAAAAAAAAAGTTGTAACAAAAAAAGAAAAAAAGAAGGCCCGACCTCCAGTTTTACATTTGGATCTTCTACGCACTACAAGTACACCTGCCCTCTGAGAGTGGAGAGCTCTATTAGGACTATAGGATGATATCAAACATTGAGAATATCGTGGAGCTAGGCCAGGTAATGGAGGGAGGTTAACACAGGAAAGACATGCTCCCTCTTTGAGGAAAAAAAAAACCAAACAAACAAAAAAAAAAGACATACTAAAAGGCATCCAGACTGAGTTTGGAATTTTCATTCCTATTTCACAGAAATTATGTTTATATGGGCACAGTAGAAACCTTTAGAGGGAAAATTAACTTGATATCAATTTTCATAGGAGGGGCTGACAAAGGCCAAAGCAGTCATGGCAATATTATGCTGAAGAATAGGAGTACAATAATTAGCACATACTACTTCAGCGTGTGTTTATGTGTGTGTGTGTGAGAGAGAGAGAGAGTGTGTGTGTGTGTGTGAGAAAGAGAGAAAATGAGAGAGAGAGTAAATGACCAAGATGGCTGTTTGACCAGAATGCCGAGCAGAAACCCACTGGTATCGATTTAGCAAGTCCAAGAAGCACTGGCATTCACAGGAATGGTTTATTATAAAATACCACCTACGCTGCCAGTATATGTGGTATTTTGTTTTCAGGTACATAATGCACAGGTGGAAGGCGGAAACAAGTGTAGCCAGATCAGAGACTGCATTAAAAGAACAGCATTTAAAAAGCACATCTGCTTCAGATGCAAAAAACATTGCTATCTGTTTGATTTTGTTGAAAAAATCAGTTAATTATTTGAAACAAATGTGAAACAATTGAAGAGTTATACTTAAGCTGCAAATTGTCTATTAAATCAAAGACCAATTAAATACATTCAAAATGATGTAGATAGTATACAATGTAAATCAAGCTGACTTCATTATAAAAACAATATAAGGGATTCTTACAATTGTTTTGTATTATCAAGACACCTCTTCAGTTTGTTAAATCTGTACATCTATCTGAAGTCTCTAGGACACATTCTCACATATATAGTGCCAAGGATCACTGTACATTCAATAAATCAAGTTGAAATGACGCCAGGATAATACAAAATACAATCAGTATTATGACTTGGTTTTGTTTTAATGCCGGAGCACTTGGTTAGATCTATTTTTGCATTTCAGTTTATTGAAGAACAGCTCTTTTTAATGTTTACCTAATATTTAAAAAGAACCTATATTGTACTCTTTTGTATGGTTATAATTTAAGAAGTACATGAATCTCGCATTGCATTGAATCTCATCTCACTGGGCATTCATTCAAGGTGCCATGAAAAGAGCTGATTTTTCTTTCTCATCTCCTCCCCACAGGAGTTCCATCTTCACAAATTCATTATGCCAAGCCATCAGCTCTCAAAGGACTAACGTGTCCCTGTTATGCAGATGATACCCATCTTTTCCTGTCAACTCTCTCTCCACTTTTTGACCTAATTCTGTTCCTCTTTTTGTAATTCGCCTTGGATAAAAGCCTCTGTTAAATACAGATGTAATGTAATCTAATGGGAGATGTTAGGCGTTCACATGCCCTGAACATCTCAGGATTCATCTTGGTTCTTCTGTCAGCAGTTGCATCATCAGTTAACACCAAAGACCCTGGTTTATTGGTGGTAGTACATGTACACACTGCAATACTGCACCATAACACACCAACATATGATGTGATGTGCTTTTGGTCATAAGCTGTTCCTTTTCTTTCATACCTCATTTCCTTCCAGTAGTTTCATATGTGTTTTTCTTGGTTTCATTTATCCAAATAATCTGATTTCAGAGCATGGGGGCTTTATTAAATGTTTTCTGGTAAACTCTTGATTATATATTTTGACAACGAAATCCTCACCTTCTCCAATGTGATCTTGAATTCTTCTGATGCTGGGAACAGATGTTTTCTAAATCAAGGAAATGTGTTTTGATCATTCACCTTAGTTGACTTTCTGGTCTTCCAGGCCTTTTTTTATTTTGTTTTTTTACAATGAGTGTTTTTTTTTTTAATCTCATCAGTACTATTCTTCTTTTTAATAATGTACCAAACTGTTAATTTGCTTATATCAAAGGTTTTTACAGATTTATGTTGATTTCTTAATCTAATGATGGCCTCTTTAACCTGCATTGCGATCTTCTTGAGCGACTGGTAGCTCAAAACCCAACTCAATACCTGATATTGACTCCGGACCCATTATTTGCTTCATTTGTCCTGAAGTTTCAAAGGTAACAAAGTCCTTTAAATTACAAAGTCCTTTGCTTATAAGGGGTGCAATTTCAAAAGGAACCTCTCCTAGATCTTCTGGGACAATGTTGAGATGTTCCCAATCCAATGATCTGCTGTAGCCTATCCCAGCTCTCATCAGGTAAAAGCCAGGGTACACCCAGGACAGGTTGCCAGACCATCACAGAGCCACATATAGACAGGTAATCTCACACCTAGGGGCCATATAAAATCACAGATTAACCTGACATGAATGTTTTTGGACTTTGGGAGGAAGCCAGAGTAAAGCAATACTACTAGATCACTTTTGTGACATTTTCACATGATGAAAAACATAGGCATGTCATGATTTACATCAGACAAATAAATATAGATGTGTGGAATTTCTGAAGCCCTTAAAAGAATCAGTTTTGAAGTCGTGTTGCTCTTTAACCAACAAATTCACGGTGAACGTTGGAAATTTGATTATTCTTTGCATTTTAGTTTACTATTAACAAAGTAATTTATTTTCAAAAACTAATTGTACAAATTGTTTCACGGACATTTAATCACCATCACAATATTTCTGACTTCAAACAAATTGCAGTTGCATTTATGTTGTCTGGACAATGCCACAGAAAAGAGTTTTCAGGGTGTAAACAGTTTGTGTTCATGTGAACCGTCAACATGCCTTCATACATGCTTATTGACATTAATAAATAAATTGGTTAGTCTAAACAGTAAACAAATAGTAGTATATCTGTCAAGTGAGACAGGATTGCAGAAATCACAATAAAACTGAAATGACAATAACTTTCTCAATCATCTAACCCAGCTCTAATTGGCCTGTTTCTCTGTAGCTTCAGGCAGATGGGAGAGAAGAAACAGGATAGAGGAGAAATGAGGTGTGAAGGCAGTCATTTAACTAGACAGGCTCGTATGTGACTTAAATGGACTGAATAACTGACTGGTTGACTAACTTGTTATACGGGCTGACAGGCCAACTCACAGGATGGTTGGCCGATTTAATGACTGGCAACTAAATTACGCAGCAGCTGAATATTAGCATTGTGGCCAGATTTTACTGGGTTTGACTGAATGATTACAATAAGTGGTTGTTCAGGCCAAGCTGTCTTGCAAATAATTAATTGGTCATTTTCTTTGATTAAATTATTATCTCATAGTTGGCTAAATGGCTTTGGGTTCTGAGAACAATGAACAGATTAATGATGTGACTTGTCAGTGCTCTCTAATTATTGCATTCAAGTTACTGTCTTTCTTTTTTTTCCTTTCACAACGAAACACAGATTTAATAATATGGATAGCAAAATATAAGCTTTTTAAACTCCAAAGGCAACAATCAACAATGGGCCCCAAATTAATCTCTAATCTTGTTGCAATTGTACACAATCCTGAGAAGTGTTCAATTAAACATTCGATAACCAGAATTAACTTGTTCAACAAAAGCTATTTGGCGTCAGTAGTTTGAATACATGGAGTCCTGTGAATGAAACAAGTTTGAAGGTGTGGTTTAGAGCTGCTTTAACAATAAAAAGACACTCAAACATTTGAAGTTTGCTGTTCATAAGACACATTTTCTGAGGTGAACCATGACAAACTAGAGATCTCTAAGGCAGGAGGCCAGAAAGGGATACAAACTAAGTTCAACGGCATCCAACAGTCCACATTTGAACAAACTGTATATAAATGGAGACAATTTAATAGTGTAGCTACTCTTCACAACAATTTAAAGAATACAGTTAAATGGTTCAAGATATCACTGGGACTGGACTGGCAAATGTCTTTGTTCAATGATGTGTGCATGGTAGACTCATGAAGAGTGTCCATGGCAGAACATCTGCAAAACTAGCAGGACAATGTTGTGTGGACTGAAAAAAGAAGTATGAATGCCTTGCACTGTTTGAGATCTCTATTCTAAAATCTTAGCTGTGTTTCTCCTTGGCTGTGTTTCTATGAACCATTTCCATCAGGACTGTGTCTTCCATCAGCTGGAAATGGTTCTCTGTAAAACCTCTGGTTGGCGGGACCATTCTTCACCTTGATTTGTGAAAGGATTGGACCAACATGAACCATCCCTTAAGGCTGCTATAAAATTTAAGGACTACCCAGGGATCGGAAGCCGAAAAAACTAATCACACAATTGTTGTTAAAAACACTTTTCCTAAAGGGAATACTTCTGGCTGATTATCTTTACATTTGCCTTTTAGGAGCAAGTATTTACATTTTCTTAAATGAATTAATTGGGCTTATGTGATATCATAACATGGCACTGTGAAACCAAACATTAATCCTTTTCTGAAGAGTAATATCTTTTAAGAGCACATTGAGGAAAGAAAAGGTGCCCATGGACAAAATACACATGCACAGTAGAAATATATCTGGGGACACAGGAAGAAGAACATTAAATTTAAAAATATAAGAATACAAAACATTATATATATATATATATATATATATATATATATATATATATATATATATATATATATATATACACACGCATAAGTGGGTCAGAAAGTACAATTTTGCCACAAGTATTTGAAGCAAAATTCTCTAGATCTAAACTGCTTCAAGTGTCTTAACTGAGGCCATAAAATGTTATCACTTCACAAATTGATTCCTTCATTTAAAAAATTTTAATCTGCTCAAGTGAATAATCTGCAAAGACTAATAAAGTTTAGTACCCTTGATTAATATAGGCATTTATGTAACATTTTTGAGCAACAACATTATATTTTAGATACAGTGTATGGACTAAGTGTGACCTATACATGACTTGACGTGGTTGGACAACTTAAGTATATATGTCAACTGCTCAACTTGAGAAAACTGAATTTATTAAATCAGTGGCTCTTTTGTTATTTTTTTAATCAGACAAAGCAAGACCTGATCGGGTACTCATTACATCACTCTTCTCCAACATCTCATTCTGTAATCAGAGGCAATCTATGACCAACAGAAGAGCGAGGAGGAGTTCACAGGAAGGTGAAGTTTTGAGTCGACTCAGGTGCACTCTGCGAACCGCATAGATATTGTTTCAGTGCCATGATTGAGTGTGTGACACACTGTATTAGACACATTTCTACCAGCAGGCATTCCAGGTAAATCCTCCAGACAGGAACCTCTAACAGGGACGGCTGTCTTCTGAGCCCCTTCAGCCGTCGTGTCTCCTTTACACGGTAGCACCATCCAACAAATGCTGACAGAACAAATAACACAGCTGACCACGTGATGGCATGAATACACATTTTTTTGTTCTTCATAAATGGTCAGCAGCATAAGAAGAGATGAAAAAGAAGAATAAAGCAAAAGAAGAAAAGGAAGAAGAAACACATACACAAGGGATGCACTAACGTTTTTGTTTGCTTTTTTAAAATACACTGCAATAGTAGAAATCAAGATTAAAAGATGCTGCACCAAGAAGAATGAAGAGTCTTTAGGGAGGGAGACAGATAGCTGTTGAGTAGACCAGAGAGACCTAGAAGTTAAAGAGGAAAAAAAGCTATAATAAGTAGAGGTCTGAATGGAGCAAATGAACTGAATGTGCTTGTCAGGTTTGTATCAGGAGGGTTTTGTAGCATTATTTGGGAATAACTATCCCATCATGAACATGAAAAGAGAAGATTGTAGATTTTAGGAAGACTAAAAGGAAGGCTATGCCCATCCTGGGAGAAAAAGTGGTGAAGGACTAAAGATGCTTAGGTCTTCATGGGGACAGCAGATAGGACAGGAATTCATCATAAAGTCTCTCTACAGTGAGGGACAGAGCAGACCGTAAATCTCATGGAACATTAGGTCTTTCAGTATTAACAGAAACATGCTGGATATCTTTATGTGGTCAATATGTCATCATAAGGTAGAGGGTGCGATTCCATATACGGTCAAATGTTGTGAGCAATAAAAAGAAGCAATAAGTCAGTCCGAATAAATCGATAAAGAAGGCTGGGTTCATGCTTATGTTGTCTCTGAAACCCTCAAAGCTAACTATAAGGGTTTCAGGAAGAAAAATGTTGCACAAGATGTTAAACATAATGAACAATGCTAAACTGAATGCTAATTCAGTCTGAGGCTTCTTTAGATGTACTGCAGGTTCTTCAGGTTTTTGGCATTAAGAACTGGTACTGAAGGTCATTCAGATCTACCAAAACAACCTTACACACAGACTCTTATAATGAATATTTGTACACCTTATATTTATTATTTGTACTGTAAAAGAAATTATATCCCTTATGGGATTTATAAAGCATCATTGAATTTGTTTGAATTACTGCCCAACACTGCTTCCATACAGTTAGTTGGCCAGGGTTTTTCATTAAAAGTGGCCCCATAAAATATTTTCATGAGAGCAGAGAGACTGACCCGCAACGGCTCAGTTGCAGGCTGTAAAAAAACTGAACCTTAAAATAGTTCAAATTTTAAAGAAACAGAAGGGGAAAACAAATAAAGTAGTAATATGTCAGAGATTCTTGAGCTTGTCACTACAAGTGATGCACACATGTTGACATTGGTTTCTCAATGTTCTTGTAATAAAGGCACATAGACAACCAGAACATAATCTTAGATTGATGCTCAAAATGAGCACATTACTAAACACACGTCCCAAATGGTAACTAAAATTGTAAAATGAAAAAAGGAGTGGGAAACTCTTTTGCCCCTTAAACTAGAAAAGTAAGTGACTTCATGTTGTCAATCTAAAGCACTGCAACATTTCAGTGCATATATTTTTCTCCATCTGGTAATCTGCAACCATACTTCTAAGTTAAATGTATTGCTGCTTGAGTTTCCACTTTTATAACAGTCCTGTCTGTGACTGTTTATCTCCTAAGTTACTCACTTCTGCTACTAAAAGGAGCTCAATATGCAGTGTACCAGGACTTTGACCATCAGCTTCTTGTGCCATTTTAGTATGAAGATGTGTCACTTTATTGAGCTGAAATAAGACTTTCCAAGCACTCTCAGTCCATTCTCTTCCTTAACTCACAATCATGTTCATTTTTATAATCCATTCAGGCATCAGGACTGGAATTGCAATTTTATATTGAATGCCTGGGATACCGTATTAGTTGCCACATCTCCTTGTCATTCCACTGGCCCTTTTCTCACTCAGCTTTATATTGTTCTCCAAGATGAGAGTCCTTGATGACTCTCTTCTCATCCTCTTCTCACCTGCCATACCTAATCTGGCCCTTTCCGTCCAGTCTTTGCATGTATTATCCTATTCAACAATCATACCTCTTTGCCCCCTCTATTCTCATCATACTTTTTTCTCTTCTAAACCTCTTCAGCAGGAAACAAAATGCTCATCTGTCCTGCTGATATTCAATGAGAAAATAAGACTGTGGTGTCAGCAAGATACTAACCATATGCCAGCACTACGACGCAGCAATGCCATTTATACACACTATAAAGTGCTGAGCTGTGATTACAGAGGTATGCTAATAAAACACTTCTGTGAAGACAGAGCTGGCAGAGTTGCTCTATCTGAGAGGGCAAAGAGCAGGGATGAAACGGCTGCCTAATTAAAAGGGAGGAATGTGCACATGCGTGTGCTTGTAAGTGCATCTAAGTGCTGCGGGTGTCCAACATGTGTGGTGGAAGAGTTGAGTATGTCTGTGTGGGCATGTCAGTGTGAGTCCATATGAGCATGTTGGAGCAATTTTTACTGGAACTTGAGCATTTATTTCTGCGGTTTAGTGTGTGCCAGGTCTATAAAGAGCCTCTCATCTGTTGCCCAGAATTAGTCAATAACTGGCACCTTCTCTTGATAACTAGCTCAGTTATAAGATACTCACTTTAATTCACTGCTTTGCTTTCTGCCTACACAGACGATGCTGACACACACCGCCTCTCGGCCTTTTCCAGGGACACCTCGCATTTGTCCCATATGGTGGATGGACATGTCCAACAGCTGAAAATTTACCTTTAAATCAA
Organism: Zenarchopterus dispar; assembly: GCA_028564865.1. Classification (NCBI taxonomy): domain Eukaryota; kingdom Metazoa; phylum Chordata; class Actinopteri; order Beloniformes; family Zenarchopteridae; genus Zenarchopterus; species Zenarchopterus dispar. Next base: position 12,111,121 of record JAOWBL010000004.1, read on the forward strand.
TCTGTAATTTAAGGAGACAGGCAAAATAAGATTTTGTCCTATCTATTCGTTTTCACTTATGGAATACCCAAAGACAAGCCATATTAGTATTTATATGGGTCTTTTCTGCTTTCTAAAATTGTGCATCACCGAGAATGAAACAAATAGCTAAAGCATAGTAAAATAAAATAAAGTAGATGTAAAAGTAAATTTGTATTGTACAAATACTGTCTTTTTTAACAAACCCATGTGCATGGCATAAAACTACATTTATACCAAAACCAAGTTTAAACCTTTAAAAAATATTTGTAAATAGTCTATATTGAAAATAAGCAATCAAAATATCCTCACTTTCCAAATATATCCTTATTTTCAACAACAGCAACTCAGTATGGTCCTCAAAATGACTGACAGATGAGTGAACTCACACATGCTTGAATACCACAGACCCATTACTGAGTCGTGCTCACTCCTATCATTAACTTGCAAACTGTGATCAAACAAGTGTTTTACTAATGATCTGCTCTATTTTTCAAAACCATTATCATATGTGCACACATGCAGCACCAGATTTACTCTCAGACCACAGTCGAATAGAGTCTGTTGTATAATCCATCACTGAATAGATGTTTGGACGTGACTATCACACAGGTGGTAAAAAGAAAGAAAACAAGCTCTGCACATTGCAGAGTTTTTCAAGTTTTTCTTCCTTCTTTCATTATTTTGTTGGTTTAACACAAAATTAATATCAAAATTATTAAAGGATTTAGAAATAGTACATTTGAGCTGTACCATTATTTAGAAGTGGTAAATCTAAGCTGTACCAGTAAATATCCTTTGTCTCTTATCTGCTGTAACAATAATGTTTTGGCATAAAACCTGGAATCCACTATGTGTACATTCTTCAAACTGGAATGTAAACCTTTTGCATCTTGCACTTAGACAAATAAGACAACAGGATAAACTTCTTTTTTTTTACACTAATAAAGACAAATTCAACACTAATATTTGAGTTACATTGAGAAAAACTATTGTCTTTCTTTTTAGCACTACATTTTAGTTCATAGAGAGATTTTATTAGTTTGGCATTTTAAACAATTATTTTCTCCTTAAAAAAAAAAAAAAAAAGAAGAAGAAGTAACTACCAGTCAGTGAGAGAATGACAGTCAGAGAATTCTGGTCATTTTATTCAGCAAATGCAGTGAAGATCAGTCCCAAATAAATCTAATCAGAGAACTAAATTTATAGAACGCATACTTACAAAAATTACCAACATCATGTTAGAACCTGGTTGGAGAACTAACAGACAGGTGGAGCATGGTTTAGAGGAGGCATTATGTCAAGATAAACAGCAAGTAAATTATTCTGTAGTATTAGAACGTCAAACCAATGTGGTGACTTTTGTGGGCTAGTTGGCAGTCAATTCAAGCATTGCACTCACATACCATCTTGAGCAAAATTTAGTAACAATCAATAGCTCAGCAACACCTAATTGTAACATAAATTTCTGGATTCAGTTACTGCAGCTCAGCATTAAAGTTTAGTTAAGTTAGAATGAGTAAAAAACAGGCTATATGTTTTTGGTCCCTTGTACTGTAGCCCAGCACTGCAGTTCCATTATAACTAAATTAGGTAACATGAAGTATATAGACTCAAGTATAATTGGCCAAAGCTACAGCCCAGAGGAGTGCTATGAAGTGCTACAAAGTGAGTTCAACAAAGCCAGGCTTCCTTCAAAAGAGCGGGCTTGATAAACATTAATATATTACACTCAGAGATAACTGGGAAAATGACAAAGATTGAATTGATTTAAAATAGAAGCTTAAAACATATCCAACTAGGTTCTTTTAGGGTTTAGGTGAATGTTTATATGACAAAAACAAAAGTATTATGATTATGACTTAAGTCCCTTGCTCTGTCACACATTGAAGGGATCTTGGGGCAGCCCCAAGATCCCTTCAATGTGTGACGTCAACATGTGACTGAATTCCACATTGTCCCCTGTTATGTGAATAGTTTGATTTCTGGACTTGTAGTCCAAAAACCCATGAAGAACACAAAATGGGAGGGGTCTAAATGTGAAACGAAATACTGATGACGTCATGTTCCCAATGACATCATGTTCTGATCTTATTGAGAGAAAGGCAGAAAAACAACATCATTAAAAATTCTCTGGGACTGACTCCGCCCTTTTCCTTTATTGCCTTTATTGTCTAGGACAGCCAGGGTGGAGGGTTGAGTTGTTGGCAGGTGATGACAACAACTACCCTTGTTATTGGTGGTGGTACTTGCGTTAATCATAATATTAATAATGATGTTAGGATTAATGTTATAATTG
>JAOWBL010000004.1:12113537-12123818 GCA_028564865.1 Zenarchopterus dispar
TATCAGTTATTGTAGCAAGTTCAGTTTGCAATTAGAAATCGTGAAATGCCATGACAAAGCTGATGAGTGTACATCTTTGTTTTCTTTCTGGCTTCACACCATATTTTGATGTATCACTCAATACATTGTCCGATTTAAGTTGCTGGTAAGTAAGAAATTATGATGCAGCATTTATTCCAAAATCCACATCTGAGTCTGAATATTGTAGAATATGTTATATGAACATCACCAAACAGGAAAAAAATGCATTAAGGAATGATTCAGTATAATTTTAGACTTTGATTAAGCTTTAACTTCAAAACTCCCACAGAGTATTCTGGGATGCGGATTGTTTCCAAACATTGCTGGATTTTTGAGAAATTTATCTCAAAGTTTCAAAAACATGTACAGAATCATGCCACACAATTAAAGACTCGTTTTGCACCATGTCTTGTGTTTTCTGCTAGATATATACAGATATAAGTGAAATCAAATAAAATGTGCAATATGACTTGAACCTCCCATAGCACATTGCTAAACACATTTTCAGAGTTAAATCATTAAAACAATTTTTACTGGTAAACATCATGTCGATGTACAAGTCTCAAAGACTTGATTCTCAATGATGCTCTTCAGACTTAGTTCCTACCAGCTCTGTGTATATTGCTGTGTGAAATTTTAATTGGTTCACCTGCAAATGAATGCAAATATAGACTCAGCTTGTATCTTTAGCAGAGTAGAGTGGATGGCAGTTTCCAGGGTGCTTCTGGACGGGCCTCGGTTTGGACTGGACTGTGGTGCTTGTGTGTCTGGTAAGAGCCAGGTGTTAATGTTCCCCTCATAGATGTGTCAATTATGCATGCTGAGTGTATTAATGCACCTTCAGATGAAATTACAAATTCTGCTTTTTAATTCAAATGGTGATAAGAAGTGAGTTGGTCACACTTTCTGTTATCTGAAGGGCACGATTTACATGGTTCCAAATAACAAGATCACAGAACAGCCCATGCAGTGATTTTTTTTTCAATAAACAATTGTCTATTTCTACAGCAGTGGTCATTATTATTGTACATATTTTGGTTTTTCATTTCTAATAAGTCAAAATCAACCTCATTATAGTTAGGGGTTTTAAAAGATTTACAACTTTTTATTTCTTTAACTAAATTTATCTTGATTTTTTTTCTTTTTTGTAAATAGCACGTACTTAGATAATTTGGTGTATATTTAAATTAAATATAGTCATATGAAAATATACTTCATGAAAACCACTATTGCCAGCTGAACCTTCCATTTTAAGAAGGTGGCCTTATAGGTAAGTTAGGAGTGGGTGAGTGAGTGCTTTGGTTTATACAAAGTTTGGTTATAGTTTCTGTGTTATCACTGCAGTTGTTTCAAACAGTAAAAGCCAGTTATTCTTCAGAATTCATTAGACTACCTGCTATGGTTATGAGCTTAGGGGAAATCACTTCAGTGATACATTTTATCAAGTAACAGCAGTACCACTGTTAATTTGCTGTAGACTGACACATTTTTGTTTTTCCTGAGAAATGTTGATTGTTGTGTGTCAAACACAACAGCAGGAATTAAACTAATGATTATATGTGTGCTGACTGTGCATGTGCCTCAGCTGGATGTTGTATCAGAGGAAAATAGAGTCAGAGATTTCAAGAGGATAAAGCTATTTATTTTTTCCTGATTTGTATTGCAGTTGTAAAACAACATTGTGGTTCATCACCACCTTTGCTGCAATACAGTGAGGATCTCGTGAGTGTTAGTTTGACTGTTGAGACATGTAAAAAATTTCAAGGCCCAATTCTATGTACAGTCTAGCATGCTGTATAGCACATAATGTCCCAGAAAAGATGTAAAGAATGCCTGTTGAGCTTTGCCAGACCACAATAAAGATGTGTGGGCCGGCTTTCTGAGGCTACATTCACACTTCTGAGTTTTCACATTAAAATATGAAACCTTTGTTACAGTTAAGTCTGGTATCCATATTCTTGGAGTAAATTCAATCCTTGAAAACTTTTGGTTCCATTTCAGTTTGTAAATGGAGCTCTCGTGGTCAGATGTGGATGAACAAATCCATGGAACTATGACACAGTTGCACCAAATGGCTTCATGATAGCTCTTCTGAATCACTACATATCCTTCATATCCATGCGTCCAAAACAGAACCGTGTGGAACACCACATACAGCTGCCCCAGAAGAAAAATCCCCAAGGTGCATCCATTACCAGAAAATAAAATGCACTTTAAAGCACCACAAAGTACCTTTGTGTTTTATAACACTTTGGTTCCCCCTAGAGACGTTAATCTAACAACATGATCTAAAATATGTTTTTGTTTGTTCTAATGCTTGGTCACTTTTTCAATTGTATTCCTACATGATTACTTTCTTGATACAGTCATCTCTGCGAAGATGTTCATGTGTCTACCCCAGAGTAAGGCCCAACAAAGTGCACCTCTAGTGGAAGAAAGTGGTATTACAAGATATATTGGACCATTCCTAATAATTAGCAGAGTAATATCTGTTCATAAAGTTTATAAAATTTAAAATTAATTCTAATATGATTAACTGGCAATCAGCTGAGCCAGTTGTTAGCAGCTATCACTTCCTCATCTGTAACTGTCATGCTATTGTGCTAAGCGAAATAACCACCCGTTTCTATTAACCCATTGTCAGCTAATCACAATGGTCATTTTTTAAATTGAGTGAGCATGTTAAAATGTATATTCTGCTGTAAATGTCAAACATACAGTCTTATTTGTCAAACAGGAGTTTCTGTGTCCACCTTGGGGATTTTTCTTCTGGGGCAGCTGCACTTGTATGTGGTGTTCCACAGGGTTCTGTTTTAGACCTTCTTTTCATTATTTATGCCCCTGAGGTATTTTTTATAAGAAATACAACATCTCTTTTCATGACTATGCTGCTCTTACATGCTCTTAAATTTAAAAAAAAGTAAGGGTTCACTGGAGCCTCTGCTTGATTGCCTAAAAGGCATTATAACCTGGTAGGCATTTAACTTTCTAACTTTAAATGAAAACAAAACACAAGTGATTATATGCTTGGTCCCTCTGTGCCACTGAATACAGTCTATGCTTTTTAGTTAACACAGCAGAGCTATATGCCGCCATGTGGTCAGAAGTGATACTGTTACACATTATTAGTAAAATGGAAAGGGACTAATACAGACATTGCCTGAAGGCATGAGTTGGCTTAAGCCAGACATAGCCCAGATTTAAATCTAATGAGGACTGTGGTACATAAACTGCTAGACAATAATCTAACTTTTACACAACTTTAAAGGTTTTAATTATAGTTTTAGTTTACTTTGGTGAATTAACCTTAGCTGTTTTCTCAGCATCATCTTCTTGTGATGGTATTCAAAATAAACACACAGTTACATAAAATAATTTTTATTGCAATTGTTTGTTTGTAAATATTTTTACCTCTATAGTCTATCCCAGACATTTATAGGTGGTAGTCAATGTGGAAGAAACAAGCTCATGAAAAAAATGGATGCTGTTACAAGCATCTGGCAAAAGAGAGAGAGAGGAATTATGGGAGAGTAACAGCTTCCTTCCTTTATCTTTACCGCTGAGCTGCTCTTAGGGGAGGTGCTGAATCTGTAACTACTCCGAGTGGAGCAATTCAGAGTCAATAGTATAATAATGTGGTAGCACTTGGTAGCTCCCAGGTGTGAAGAGTGTGTATCTGAGTGATTTCGAAAGACTTGCTGAAAAGCAGAATAAGAATCCAACTCATCCACTCTGAATGAGGAGAGGTAAGTAAATAAATAAATAATAAGCCCAGTTTTCTCTCATTGTCAAGGAGCTGTTCTCGTTTTTCATGAAATCTTCTCTCTTTTCTGGCACAGCCAAACATATACACACATACCCTGCTTGGTTCATTGCCTCCAGACCAACCACTCCAGTACTTCCTTACATTGGTATCCATACAACCCAACTCTTTAATGTCATATCATCTCATGCTTCATAAAATGATGCAGACTTATTTGGATTAGAAGGAAGGTTTGCAACAGACCGCAAGCATGTGAAATGCTTCCAAAATTGCATAAGCGAATGACAAGGTTGTATCACCCAAAATGACACAGCCAAAACAAAACAACAAAATGATACATTTATAAATGCAGCTGGGGCAGGAAGCTCAGAACACTAAAAGCTGGCAAAGGAAGAAAGAGATGGGAAACATTGTGAAACTGAATGTTTAGAAACAACAAACATGCCACAAAGCTGTGCCTAAAGGTTCAGATTCTGATGTCTTGTTTTCTTTATTTTTCATTTTGTGGCTTTGGTGGCCTTTTTACTGAAAGTTTTTGGACAGGAAATGGGATCAGAGAGAGAGGGAACAGACATAGCATAGAGCCACAGGACTGGACTTGAACATGGCTCGGCTGCACAAGGGCTTTATTGGGGCGTGTGCTAAATTAAGGGAGTTATCTGGCATCCCAAAAGTTTCTTTTTTTTCTAAAAAGATTTAAAGTAGCACTTTAAGCTAACTGACATTCACATTTAACTGTCAAAGGAAGGAAATAGTTTTTCTTACTTTGGCAAGCCTCAGTGGTTAGGTGATGGAAATTATTTTGTTAGTGGCCATTGCCCTGTGGGCACGAATCGGCTTGTGTCTAGTATAACATTTAAATTATTTCTGATACACCAGACCTCAGTTGTGAGGGTTAAAACAAGATCTAAATTCCTGTTATTTTTTTTAACAAGACTCTGAAAACCTGTGGAACTCAAAATATTTCTGTTTTCATCTCTAATTCAACAATAAGTGTTTAACTAAAATAATGGAAGAAAATGTGTTCAGGGACACAGGATTAATTGAAAATGATGGTGGACTGGACTGGAATCTGATGGAGCACACTAAGAAAATGGATAAGATAGAACACCCACCCCACTCCCAAACAGATGCCAGCAAGGCAGACATTTGATGATAGTGGGAGTGGGAGTCTGCCACAATGTTATGGTAGAGGAATGAAAGCTGATGATAAGGCTCAAAGTCCAGCTAAGAGATGGCTGAGCTAGCGATAGGTTAGAAGAGAAGAAAAAAGCTCAACTCTCACAGGTACTGGAAGCATGATGGTCCAGTAGCGGTTTACTTCTTTCCTCACATCTTACTGGAAGCATTTCAAAAGCAGAGCACTTCCAAAAGCTGCCTCCTCGGCTGGATTCATTAGATTACGATTTTAACCGAAGGTTTCTGGATCATATAAGATGGTGTTCTGCTCATTTAAAAATGTATATCTCACCATGTCCTCTGTTTTGTGGAGCTGTGCACATAAAAAAGATGAGCAGTGCCAATTAAAGTGAGCTTTTCAACTTCTAAACTGAACCTCTCCTTGTATATGGTTCATTTTTTTTCTAAAACCATCTGAATTGTTTTACAATAACCTGTTCAGGCTGTACATAAAATGTACACACCAAAGATGTTTTATTTTGAAAATTCACTGGCTTCTCAACTCTGTTCTCGTGCCTCCTGTCTCAATCGGCCATGTGTAAGTTGTTCTCCTAAAAGTATGTGTCAAGTCTATTTTAGCTTTGGGCTGTGACTAAACTGTCAAAGTGGATGGTTGCTTCTGGGGCACGTCTAAACTACTCTATAATACTTTCTATGAAACCATTCTTATTGATTTGAATGGCCACGATTGTCAGTGACTGGAGTCGCACAGGCATCTTATGACAGTTCCATTGCCCCATGGGACTTGAGCTTAAGAGTGTTCAATAAAGGTGGAGGACAGGGAAAGACCACAGAAAAAAGAAACGCACCTAAGGAGGCGTATGGTTCATCAATAGCCCATGAAGGGAATGGTGATCCACAACACAAAAAAGTAATGAAGGCCTGCGATATGGTTTCAAGGCCATAAAGAGTCAGAGAAGAGAGAGAAAGAAACCAGATAGAGGCTTGAGGAATGAGTAGGAGTAGTTAAAAGATTTTTTTTTTAAAGCCAATAAAAGACATAAAACAACCACATTCTGACTAAATGAAAGATTTTTGAGCAAAAAGTGTGAAGTCAGAACTGGGTTGAATAGGGGAATGCTCCAGATAACATCCAACCTGGAAGCAGAAGAGAGGAGTAAGAGATTCCGTACATGTTTGCTGCCACAGCAGCATCTAACCTGAACGGCCCAAATACTGTTCCAGGTCTGAAACTCCAACAAGCACATCTAAAATAATGAATAATATAGAACCGTGGCTTTTTTGGAGTTATGATTTGAATGATTTATGTATGAACTGTAGAATTGGGATTGACTGATTAACCTGCAAAGTGAAACAAAGTTTTTAGAAGAACCATCTAAACCTTTATAAAAATGCATTAGTGTTATATGTTCACAGGTTAAAGAACAAAAGTTTAAATATCTTTAGTTATCAAATCAAATACAAATTTGACTCATTTCAGAGTAAGTTTTCCCCAAATTGTCTTAGGTTCAGAACTCCACACACCGGGCCTCATTCTGTCACAATCTTATGAAATTTTAGTGGATGATTTACTGTGGTAAAAAGAAATGAAGTTTTATGTTTAAATTGAACTTAATATTATGAATGAGTTTGAATAAATCCATCAACTTCTGCATACCCCTCCCACCTGTCTGGTCAGAGCTCTTTGTGGCATGGTGTGACAACAATCACTTTATTTTGAACATGAATGATATTATAGGGAATTTTAAGAAAATCAAGAACATCCTGAACACAAGAAAAGGGGTAGACAAGGAATACAAATACCTCCCTGTTCATTTGGACATCAGACTGCAAAGGAATTGCAACACTGAGACTCTACACAGCAGACTGTATTACTTGAAGAAGCTTAGGTTCTTTAATGTTTGCAGAACAATATTGCAAATGTTCTGAAGTCTGTGGTCGAGAGTGCAGTTTAATCTGCAGTCATCTGTTGTGTTGCAGCATCAGAACCATTGACTTAGACATTGAACAAGCTGATAAAGAAGACTAGCTCAGCTGAGATCTGCTCAGGGGCCTATATGGAGCTGATTGCTCAAAGAACAGTGCTGCACATCTTCTTTAGTGTTAGAGCATCTTCAGTCCAAGTCTTCAGATTTTCTTCAATTCAAAGCGCTACATGAGATCATTACTACATGAGATATAAAATTATTCTTTAAAATGACCACCTACTAACTGATAGTTTAGTTCAGTTCATTTCACTTTAGTTTAGTTTAATAATATTGTATTAATCCCCAAAGGGAAATTACATTATGCTGGAGGCCCCCTGTCTGACTCTTTCCCCTTTTATTCCATCATTACAGAATAACCATATAATGTAATGTAATTCAAATAGCACCTACAAAGGATAACAACCATTTACAGAAAGCTTGAGTGTCTCGCAGCTGTGTGTGAATGCAGGTAGGCCATAAGGTATGTACTGTCATTTCTCCTGAACCTGCTGATGAATGGTAAAGGAGCAAATGGATAACAGTAAGCAGTTACCATGGAATCTGTTAAGGCTATAGTCTTACTTGTACAACAAATACCCACATTGCATTTCCATTTCACTATGAACATTGATTTGAACAGGCTTTTCCACCATTGCATAACTATTTTTCAACATTTATACAAAATACCAACATGAGAAGATCTGATCAGGTTCAGAGCAATGACATCAGCTGAGTCTTAATAATTTGACCAGCAGTTGGGGAATCTAATGAATGCGCTCTCACAAATGCTGCAGAGCAAGATTCACTGCTGAAACGTCAGGAAGCAACTGGAGTACAGACTCATGATGAAAAAGATGAAGAGTTATGAAAAATGCCTGCAGGGACAGTGACACAAACTGTGGGGTATCTGCAGAAGTACTGCCTCAATCTGACTACATTGAAGTGGTTCGCAGATAAAGAGCTGAATATGACTTGATCAAAGGGATTCTGCAAAAACAGGCTGATATGAGAATGACAGAATACAAATGTGATGTAGAAAAGAGGGATCCCATGGATATAAGGATTTGGAAGAGGTTACATCTCATTGACGTATCTATATATTTTATGCACACACACACACACACACACACACACACACATATATGTATGTATGTGTATATACGTATGTATAACACTCTGCTTTGCCCTAAGCAATTTCCTCAGAGCCATTTTAACTGTTTTACAATCAATCCATGATCTTGTTTTACTTAATTAGGAATTTTTGCTGTAGTTGGCTTAGTAGTTGGTAGAATTTTTGGTTCAATTGCAGGAGCATGTTGGTTTAAAGGATTGAGATTCATTCATAATACATCATATTTTCCAAAAGGCATAATTACTCTTAAGAGGCAGAAGTGAGGTTTTTATTGATGGGACTTGTTTGAGGCTATACACAACCTTGGTGTAAGGGCCCCCTGAAAACATGACAGCAAGATGTATTTTTAGATTAGCCCTTTTATTATTATTATTATTATTATTAAATCCTATTATCTAACACTGTAAGTACATACGGAAGTGCATACACAGTTGCATACACACACACCCCATTCAATGCTCTTCTCACCCTGACCATAGTTCCCAGTCTTTACATCCTGGCCACTCTAACCATAATGTTGACGTTCATTAGTCAGATGAATGTCAGAAGAAGCAAAAGGATTAGATTCAGATGGTGGAGGAGAACCAGGAGGAAAACTAATAAAATCTGAACCGCAGAACTGAGGCTGAGGGATCTGAAGGAGGAAAGTGTGGTGAGATGAACACACAGTGCTGATGCCGGATGATTCTCACACCCACACACACACACACATGCATACACAGATGAAAGAATCCACGGATGAATGTTCATGTACACATGAAGATTAGTATATGCACATGGACTCACACACAGTAGACCACAAACCTCTGTGCTGAGGTTAGGCCTCGTTTCATCTCTGGTTAAGGTTTAAATCTTCTCAGACAGGGCCCTCACTTTGACACATTTCCCCCACCAGGCATGACATGTGTGAAGCTCTGAACTTGTGGTTCATTCTGGGCTTTTCTATATATTTTTTTTCTTTTCCCCATCCTGTTTTTATCTTTTTATTGCTATTAAAATACTTTATTTTTCTTGCAGCTTTTTACAAGTGTCTCCTGTGAATCTTATCCTGTGTCTGTGTGTTCTGGTGAGTAACTATATGCATGTGTAAGTGTGCACAACTTTTTCTGTGAGAATTCGAAGCCTAAGATTTCTCTTTCATTGTTCTTCCGAGTTCCCGTAGTGTCATTCATTCCTTTACACACAAAAGGTTACTGAACTGCATATGCGTGTGAGAGGATGGGCAAACTCATCCTCTCACACTCATCTGGGGTAACTAAAGAAAAGAGACACTTTTTTAGGACTTTGAAGACTTTTTTTTTCTTTTTTCAGATTTTACCAGATTATAGATTAAATAAAAATGACATTTATTGTAGATTTATTTTAAATTCAAACCCGAAGACTTCAATGCTGTCAGGAAAAACAAGTCTCACTTTGATAACCATTCATTCATACTGAATAAACTTATATTGGAAGAGCAGCAGAGTTCATACAGGTAATGAGACAGGGGGAAAAGGTTTCTGGATAACAATTAGAAACAATATGACACTATCTGATAGCAAACTATTGCAGCATCTATTAGTAATATTCATCTTTCAGCCAAACTGAAGCCTGATTACACTACGGAGCATGTTAGACCAAACTCATGTGAAAAATTGCAAGAAAGAGCTCAGTGTTTCTTATCAGATTAGTTATCAGTGCTCGGTAATGAGATGAAACTGAATTTTGCAGTGATTCCTTTGCTATCTAAAATATGCTAATGCAATCATCCTTATCCAATTACTCCATTTGTGGAATCAATGTACCCTTATTTATCCAACATTATGCTGCTAATGGGTATTGCATATGCATTGAACATTTTATATTCCAAGACGATTCCCCCAGCTATTGTTCACACTATTTTACTGTATGTCCTCCGACTACAACCCAGAATGTTGACACAGTGGTGGACCAATATTTATCAAGCTCTCCTCCTGCTCTGTGCATCTGGATATGTTTTTCTTATTCTAATTGGAATTTTAATTGCAACAAGGATTAAGGCTGAGTGTTATGGATAATTGAAACTGACAAACAGAGCATGAGGCAAGCGACACACACTAAACTAATCCTGTTCCCTGTTTTGCTTCAACTTCAGTGGGCTTCTTGCTGGAAACATATTCAGAGCTTAGGGCTAAATAAGTGCACCAGTGGTGGCAGGGATGGAGAGCCTCCTCTGCAGACTGCCTATTCAAAACAGGGCTGCACTTTGAGTTTCATCATGAAACGAGGTAATAATGAGG